>UCOM01003731.1:0-15983 GCA_900474385.1 Ormyrus pomaceus
CAAACAAAGAATGACCATTAAAATAACATAAAAAATCTACTTATGTAATTTTAGCCTAATTTTATTGCAAATTTTTAGTTACCTATAACATTTGAACAAATAAAGATTTTTTGATGCCTTTTTTTTTAATCGATAGGATTTGATCTCACCTTTCAAAGTTACAGGAAAATCCATTACCCAAATGTCGTATACTCTCCTTGTAAATGAAATAGGAAAGGGCTTTTCAAAATCAGACATTTTCCTGCTTGGCGTCGAACCTCGAAATTACAAAAGATGGCGCGATAAATTCATTTCCAACCCCGGCCCTCGAACCAGAACATTATTTCACCGTCCACAAAACATCTAAAATAATAAACTCGCGCGTCTCGTCGGTCTCTTTTTTCCACAATAATAATCAGCTTTAATCGCTCGGGTCGCGCGACAAAACAAAACTCCGCCGCCGCCGCCGCGCACAATGCTCCTATACCCAGCCAAAGCGCGCGCATTTAGAAGACAAATTGAAAGGATTTCACTCCGAACGGAACTCGGTGCGGGGGAGCAAGAACAATAGCGCACAGAGAGAGAGAGCATTAAAAAAGCAAAAGGGCTCGGCGCGGGGAAAAAGGGAAATCCGGCGAGTACACGGGCGATGTAAACAAGGCAAGCTTCTTCGGGCCGGCCGCCAAATTGCCGGGGCTTATTAATATCCGAGGGAAAAAAGGCCCGCGCGATACAACGGCGGTGCCGGCAGAAACGAACGGAGGCCGAAATGGGTTAAGCTAGCAGCGGCGGAATAATTGAAACGGCCCGCCGCGCGCGTCGATCGAGAATCCGGCGGAATTGAAGCGCTCCAGTTGGCCGCAAATAGCGACGCCGTTAATTGGAGAGCGATGCCCGACTCCGCCGCCGCCGCCGGAACGGCTCGGAGTTTATAAGCACCGGCGAACCCGGAGGCTGCCGCTGCCAAAAATGCAGCTCCGCCGCCGCTTACTGCGGCCCGTGTTAATGCACACCCAATGGAGATATCGTTTGTTTTGCCGCGAGAATGCGCAGCACCCCGGAGAGAGAGAGAGAGAGCGGTAATGCCGTTTTCTTTCTCTCTCCCGAGCTTTTTCCCGCGCGTTGTTTACGATATTGCGCTAAACGCCGGGCGGATTTTTTTTTCCATTTTGTATAGGATATCGCCCCGAGCGACGTAGGAGATTTTTCCGGGAAGTTTATATTGAAATGAAGTTTTAACTGCAGTTTCGGCGTTTGCCGGAGGATTCAAAGGAAAACGCGGAGCGAATTCATTAGGGAATTGAAATCCGGTGTGCGGGGATTTTTGTGCCGCGAACTGAAATATGCGGCTAATGGAGCGTCATTAAGTAATTATTTTGTTAATAATAACGAGAGGCTCGAGAAAATTGAGCTGAACTTTCTCTCGACGCACGTATTGGAGGTGTTAATTAAATTAGGTTTTGATTAGAATAAGGAGATTCTAATTAACGATGATTGAACGAAAGTGAATTAAGCTCTTGTGTCCATTTCTTAATCAATTGAAGGCTTTCTCAACCTCTCCGCGCCGGATAGTTAAAACAAACCATTTCCTGCACTGCGGGAGGAAAAAATTTTAAACTCTATTTTTAAACTTCGCAAAGGGAATCTCTTTTCGGAAAAAAAAATAGTTCAACTGTGCATTACAAACGAATAATCCACCCTTTTGGATCTGCAAAAATTATTGACCCGATTAAAAAATAATTCTATTCAGGTCAGAGGAGTCGATTGCTTCTTGGGTGTTAACGTCTTTACAAGCGGAGCACTTAAAACGTCGATAAAACCTCTTCGGCCTAAGCAAATGATACGATACGCTTAGGTGCCGAGGACGTTTTAAAAATTTTAACGCCTTCGCTCCGTCGGAACACACTTTTCCTTTGCGAAAATCGTCCCTCGTAACTTTCAAAGTGCCGCGCTTCCAATTAGTCGTGAAAAATTTATATTGAAAGACGTCCCGCGCAATTTTCGAGAGTTATATCACCTCGCGGCTGTTAAAACTTTTTTCTCATTAATTTCTTAACATTGTTAAAAAAAAAAAAGAAAAAAGAAAACCCGCGCCGAACGCTTTAAAAACACAAGATAAGTTTGCTTTAAACTTTCGAGAGAAGATTTTCACCTAGTAACTTTAATGACATAATACTCGCCCTTTCTCCGAAAAAGAAAGCCGAACTTTTTCCTTTACATCCCAAACTTATTTTACAAATACTTTTCGACGCGAAGTATTCTTTAAAAATTCCGCTCCCCCCCTCTAGACGCCAAAAACTCGGTGCTCCTAATTGCTTCAAACCTCCTTACCAAAATGAATTGTGCCGGAATAAACGAAGCTCGTTCCCCGCGCAAAAAAAAAGGCAACTACTCCCCCCCGCGCGAAACGAACTTTTTTCATCGCCGCGCACTAAACTAATTAAGCTCCCGCTCGTAAACGCGTCCGGCGGGTGTACAGCGCCTCGCCAAAAACGGCCGCGCAAAGACACGCGGCATAAACATAATCTCCGGAGTAATGAAATCGTCGATACAACCGCGCGGCGACCCTCCACGTGGGAAAAAAACCAACGGGAGACCCCCCGCTTTTTATATATACATCGCGCTTGGATATCCCTCTTAATTAAGCTCGCGGTGTCGCGCGCGCGCGCACCTGCCCCGCGCGCATGCGCCTGACCCAATTTTTACTCCGCGTCCAATCGGCATCCGCCCCCGCCGCGGACAAAAGAGAGAGAGAGAGGAGAGCAGTGGCAAGGCCGACGGCCCTTTGAAGTTCGTTGTACTGCGCCCCGGAACACAAGGACGGGGATCTGCATGCATGCAGTTTAAGCTCGCCTCTTCCGCGCCTTTCTTTCTTTCTTTTTTTTTTTTGCAGCGCGCGGAGCGATTCCTTTTTCATACCGGAGGGCGGATTTTTTTTTTTTTTTTTTCCGATCGACCGCCGCGCTCTGCTTTCCTTTGCGCGGCAGAGAGAGAGAGGCTTTGCGGGGGGCGATGGATTACGACGAGTGCTTATTTTGCGCGATTAAAGGACGGACGGGGGAATTTCGCGGAGTTTTTAATTAATTCGGTCGCGATTGCCGAGGCGGTGAAGGTTTTTCAGTACGGGGAGCTTCACTTTTTAACGGCTGCTGCTTTATGAAAACTGCTGCTTTTTAATTCAAGCTCTAATAAAAATGGTTAACCTTCTTCTGTCGCCTTATAAGTAGAGCTTCTTCATTCATTAATGCAATCTTACAAATTTGCGTCGCGGCCTGCACAAAAAGCGCGATTATTTTCAGCTACAAAAGCAAAACGACGTTCCGTCCTTCTCCGAGCGACTAAAGAACGTAAAATATTTCTTCGCCTTCCTCCTCCTCCGTCGACGCGCATCTAGAAAATGATAAACTCGCTCGCAATAGCTCACGAGTTTTGTCCTGCTTCCCGGCGACTAATGGAAACGTACTTTCCTCGACTTCCGCCTTCGACTCGGCGGAGAGAAGCAGAAAAAAAAATAAGAGAAATTGAAACAAACAATGCCGCGCGCTCGACTGACGTATGGTTTCTGCTCTCGCGGCGCCTACTGCTAAACGAGCTTTCAAAAGCGCGATCGATATTCAAATAAACATCCTTCCCTCGGCGGCGCAAGCACACACTGTATGCATTCTCCCCTGGAAAATCGGCCGCGCGGCTCTTCCTTCGCGAAGTCGCGAAGAAGAGGACGACGGCTATTGATCCGCTCGTCGCGGCGGACCGACTATCTCGCTGAAGAGTCAATTTCCCTCTTTTTTTTTTCGGGAAAGAGGGCCGCGGGAAAACAGAAGGCGATAGCGGCCTGCCAATGTAATTTGTCCGATTGCTTCTGTGCGATTGCCGCAGCTCACGTAACTGTTTCGTACGGTTTTCCGCCGGGCTGCGGGTGAATTTGAATCGGAGCCTGGAACTGAGGGTCGACCCTCAGTTCCAGGGATTCAATCTCTGCTTTGTCGTGAGTCTGTACCATTCAACTTTATGGAGCTTTGGTTTTTTAACGTGGAAAATATACTGTTGCACGGATTCTCTTATTTTCAAGACCCTCAAGATCCTCGATACCCCGAGGAATTCTTAAAGCAACCATAAAATCGATCCAATATTTAATAAACGCGCCTCACCCCGGCAATTCACCTCGGCTCATAAAACTCCCATTCCTCCACTCGACCCCCCCAACCATAAAAGACGCACCCCAATCCTCTGCTTATCACCTCGAAATTAAGCAAAGCACCGTCGCGCGAACCTGCCCGCCACCTATATAATACGATCGCGCCGTAAAAAGAGGGCAGAGGTCGAGAAAGAGCTCGGGGCTCCCGGGCGATCTCGCGCCGTCACTGCGCGCGGGCTCGACGTCGCGACGCTCCCCGAGATGTACTCGCCGTCCCGAAAGCGTCGACTCCCCCCGCGGGGGGATCCGGGGGTCGGCTTCGGCTGGTATATAGCCGCGCCGCTATATCCATCTCTCGGCGGGCCGTTATTTGCAGAATCCCCTGCTTTCTTCTGCCGGGCCGAGAGTGAGTGAGAGAGAGAGCCGGTAAACAGACAGGACTCTCCGCGCGCCGGATATTGATTTCGAGCTTTTTCGACGGGGTGACGGCCGATGCGCTATTTTTCGAGGGCCCGCGATGTAATTGGGACTTCCGGGTGGTTTTGTACGAGATCGTTGGGAGCCTTCGAGTTGCTGCCGGCTACCGCGAAGGTCTCTAATTACCGTCGGATTTACAAGTTTGTTGTAACTGCAGTTTTTAAACTCTAGAACTTGGCGAAGAGCTGCCCTCGGATTCGAGCCTCGAATTAGCATCTTCACCCGGAAAGGGCCGTTTAAATTCCAATAATATGCAAATGGAGCGCCGTGATAAAAGGCTCGCGTTTGTCCCTAATCCTCGCCGAAAATCAGCATACCGGTCGACGCGTAAAAAAACTTGACCTTCCATCCGTCGCTCTTCCTCTCTGTCTATCTCTCTCTCTCTCTCTCTCTCTCTCTCTCTCTCGTTCGTCTCCCCCGTCGGCCCTGACATTTAAAAGCATCGGCGCACGCAGAAAACGCGCTGCTCCGAGAGAGAGAGAGAGATAGAGCTGGGAAGGAAAAAAAGGCACCGACTTCAAAAGTACCGCGAGGGATTCGCGCGGATCGAAAAGCCGGCGAGGAGGAGGAGGAGGTGGGGGAGGGGGAGTCTGCTTTGGAACTGAGGGAATAAAAAATTGCGCACCGACTGGCTGCGAAGAGAGGCGCTCTTTGATGCGAGAGCGGAGAGAGAGAGAGAGGCAGATCTTTCGAGAAAGTAAAATGCTGCCGCGGCTTAATGTTGTTGTTTGAGATTCTGAATTGGGTTCTCTTAGGAGGATATATAGTGCCGAGGGTACAAAGACGAGGGTAAAAGCTCGCTAATTGAACCGAATTAAAGGCCAGCTTCTTCGGCTCTCGCGGAAAAATCGATAAATCTAACGACGGTTTAATCCTTCGTTCCTTCTTCTAGCAGCGTCTAGTTTCAAAAATGCAAAGTCATTTTCTATTCTAATCTAACTTCATTCTTGGTGAAATTTCCAGTCCACAAAATAGCTAAGAAAAATTGCAGTTTTTGTTCTCGATTAATAATGTATTAGGGAAAAACATCCAACTGCTATGAATAGCTAAAGAAAAAGTAAACGAGCAGCATAAACTGATAAATTATTAGTGATTCTGCTTCCTCGAAAACTTGAGCAAAATTATTCGATAAATTCTTCATCCACGAAAACTTGAGCAAAATACTAATTAACTAGCTAACATAACAATCTTTAAAGCATCCAACAATCAACTTTATCATTTTTAACCCCTCGAACCGACCCCAAAAATCGGCCAACCTTCCTTCCCATCTCAAAAACTCCCGCGACAGCTCAAAAGCCGTCCCGCGCGTCTCCCCGAAAATCCGCCTCCTCCGCACCCGTTCCGCACTCGATACATCCGCGTCGAACGTTGCAGCTCCTCTATACCCGCGCGTCAGTTCAACGAACGGCCGAGGCAATGAGGCGGTCGGCGTGTGTCCCGACGTGGCTTCCCTCCTTAGGGGCTTCCGCTGCAGCCATCATCATCCTTGCCCGTTTTTCCTCCCTCGCGCGCGCCTCCAAATATACGCTTACACACACACACACACACACACCGACCGTCCCCCCCGTCCCATCTCTCTCTCTCTCCGGCGACTTGCGCGCGTCTCCACGCCCGAGATACTCGCGGCGCGCCGATCGATCGGCGCGCACGCGACCTGACCCGAGAGCTACGACGAGAGAGCGGCGACACACGGCTCTCGGCTGGAGTACGCGCCCGAAATCGCGCGCGTTCATTGATGCCGCGCCGCCACCGCCGCCGCCGGCTTTTTCGCTTTTGCCCCTGAATATTTACAAGGCGGCCGCCGCTGCTCTGCTTCGGCCTCATTTAGCGCACGCGCAAACGACGCGCACGGAGGCACAGGGAGAGATGCCGCGGACGAGTGGGCCGAGGGGATGGAACGATGCTGCTTTCTTCTTCGTCGGGTGTCGGATTGAGGCTGTACGTTTCGGTTAAAAATAAAAGACGCGATTCGGCGACGCGGGTATATTAATACACTGGCGATAAATTCAAAGTGACCATTTCGGCCGCGATCGATGTACACGAAAAAAAAAAACGTCGATTTGCATATGAATCCCAGCCGCCTCGAGAGATTCGTCATCGTATTTCAGTTCCCTCGAATCAGATATCTCTCTCCCATCTGCCGCGGCGGTCGCAGCTCGCTTAAAAGAAATATTTCTTTTGTGCTTCCGGTCAGAGACGCCCACACGGCGCGATACAGTCCTGTGTGTGTACCCGCGGAGAGATTTCGATCTCCTCCCGATTCGGCGGTTATATATTTATCCGTATATCGATGCTCCCGTCCGTATTTTTAGGCTTTTCGCGCGCTTTTAATACACGCGCCGATCTCGCGTCGGCCGGTGGATGTATATTTACGTTAGAGGCCAATCTCGAGAGGTCGAAAAAATTTCGTGCCGCGTCAATCATCCTAAACTCGGGCGAGAGGAGCCTAATGCGGGGCTTAAGTAGATAAAACCGGTGCATTAATTTATGCGTCCCTTTCGGCTTGTTTGCAAACACCCTCGGAGGATCGAAATATGGCTTTTAAAATGTCTCGCGACAAAAATGCTTTTTTTACTCCGAGAGCAGCGTCGAGTTTTTTCGAAGCTCGCTTCGTCCCGAACGATTCCCAACGTCGCGGTAACCATCCCCTCGTGAATCGATATCGCGCGAAATATATAAAATAACTGCATTATTCCGAGCCCAGCTCCTCCGGCTTAAACGGCAATCAATAAAACTCGAGCCCGAGCTAAATAAAGAGCATAAATACGTGAATAAGCATGCGCTCCATTGTCAAAACATTCTCGGCGATCGCATCTCTCTCTATCTCATGAAATCTCTCTCTATCAGCGTCAATCGCAGGGAGAGGAAACGATCCTATGCGGAGAGAAAGACGAGCGGGACTCGGCGGGGGAGACGGGAGGGAGGAAGAGAATTATTCGAATAGCGTAATTCAAATAGCTTTGTCATCCGAGCTATATCCCCTCCCAGCGGCCTCTCGTGACTTGCGATCCGGTCCGCGCTTTTCAGGCCTTCTCTTCTCCTCGGCGATAGACACGTTTTTCTTTTCTTCAGCCGATTACGTCCCCGGGTGGTATATCCGAAAGGATTTTGCGTGAATGGGAGACGTTCCCGGTGATGGAAGGTGGAATGTTTGCCGAGAATCGGTCGGTTTTTCTAGCTGATAATGCAGGTGGATTCGGGCGGCGCGATGGGTTCTGTAACCTGATAAAGTGGGTCGCTCGCGTCATTGGAATGATTTATGAGAAATATAATTTTATCGGAAATGCAGGAGCGCTGATTTCAATGATTCAGTGGTTCGATGACATATTTTTATCGATGGTTATATATGCATTCGCAGGCTCTTCAAATGGTGGAAAATTTGAAATTCACAAACAAGAACAGATTCCTAGTTTTCCAGTTTTTTTTGTGAATATTGAATAGGTAAATTTTTCGTTACTATTCTAAATCGCATTTGAATGTTTGAATATTAATAAAGACAGATCTAAATCTAGTGGTGTTCATTACAAAACAATATTTCTTAGCGGATAGTAATCTATAGCAGTTATGTCCAAATAATGTGTACTGTCATTAATAATTGCTGCTGCTGCTTTGATTGATTACAGATTGCAATGTGCCCTACAAAGATTAAAGTATACTTAAAGTTAAAATAAATAGCAGTAAACAAGATAATTACAGCCAGCGCGTCAAATGGAAAGAAATCTACAAGAATATAAACAATTCCAAAAAGTTTCTCAATTAACAACCCACTACATCATTTTACTCTACAACGATTACGATCATTTTCACCTGTCTAATCCCCTTACCGTCATTTCAAAAGGCATTTTCCCTCCCGAGTAATCACCCAAGACGAAGTCTAGCCTCCTCGCCAGCTAATCCATCCGTACGCGCCTCCCAAACACTCCCGTCCCCCCCAGCAACTTTATTAATCCCTTAGTAATCCCTTTAACTCCTCAAAACATCCACCAACCCAATAACCGTTAAACCCCGTCCCCTCCCCCCGCATCCAGCCCTAAAAAAAAAGAAAGGCGAAGCAGATAGCACCGCCGTCGCGCCATAACGGCGTTCAAGGGCGCGAAGGGCAGCGGCAGCTCCTCGGAGGCGCAGGACTCTTATCCCTCCCCGCCTTCCCCCCTTCAGGAGATCAATCGGGTCGCGCAGTCTCCTTGCCCTGACGGCGCGTCTCGAAGGGCCTCGCGGCGAATTCCTTCGGCGAATCAATAACCCGGCAAGAGCTTTATACGCAGAGGCACGCAGAGAGCCCAGGTGACGGGGGCGCAGGTGCGCGCCCTTTTTTTCCGCCTCGTGACCGCGTTGCTTCCGCTCCACCCCCCCCAGAGGTGGAGGAGGACTCCCCCTGCTGCTGGCCGCGCGAGCGTGTCGCCCCGCACTGTCCCCCCGAGTCGAAGAGCAGCCGGCTAACTGCTGGAGGGCGCACGCGCTTTTTCCCACCGCCAGCTTTTGCTGCTTTCGCGGAATTCCTGCGACGGAGGGTAATTTCGGGGGCGACGAGGCCCGAGAGGGCAAAAAAAACGAACGGGGAAAGTATATCTCGCGACGGCCGAGAAGGCGGGTTTTAGGTTAACGCGCGCTCGAAGCTTTTGAAAAGGTTCGCTGGCGAGGCGGGCGGGTTAGCTCCCCCTGCGCATGAGTTGGATAGGAAATCCATGGATTTATGACAAGATATCTCGTCGTTGTGCACAAAAGGCTTCGCAGACCGGTGCTTTGAACTTTTGACACTTTGAACTGCCGGGAAGCTTGCACGAGTTTCGAGCCTAAATAACATAAACAACCCCCACCTGGCAAACGAGCGTCCGCCCCCAAAACCCCCAGTCAGCCCCCCAAAAAAGAAAACACAAGCGAAATTCAGCGAAGCAGCCCGGCCCGTTCGTGCGAAGTACTGCTACGTGCCGAGCTTCTGCAGCACCTGTGCGTCCGAGGGCGTGCGGAACCCCCGTGTAATCGCGCGCGCGCACTTTAACCACCCCGGAGAGAAAAAGCGCACACGCCCGCGCCGACGGGCAGCCTCCAGCTTCCCGCGGAACATCCACTCACTCGCTCACTCAATATGCACCGGACTTCGGAACAAGAGCCCCCCGATCGGCTCGTACCTCTGTGCTCCTGCTGCTGCTGCGGCTGCTGCTGCTGCTGCCTCCCAAACTCGGCTCCAGGGCTCGAATATCCCTCGCCTATCTCCGTGGACGAAAGGGCAACGGCACAATTATCCGCACAATGAACTATCTCTCTCCTTCGGAGCGAGAAAAACAAAACAACAGAGTCAGTCGGCTAGTCACACTCTCCGGGTGGAGGAGGCTGGTGCTGCGGCGGCACCGCCGTGCGGACACATATAGCTTGGTTCTCTCGGTCGATAGGCGGCGGCGGCGGCAGCGGGCCAAAGCACTCTTCTCTCTCGCTCGGGTCTGTCTCTGTCTGCGGGGCGCGGAGCACTACCTTAACGAGCCTCCCGGATCGTTGCTCGTACTCGAGGCCGTTCCGTCCGCCGTGCGGCCCCCCACCGCCGCCGCCGCCGCCGCCGCCGCCGCCCCTCTCTTCTCGCCACTCGCGATCGAGCGGAGCAGCCCCCACCACCGGCGGAGCCGCCGCCGCCGCCGCCGCCATCCCTCTTCTGCGTCAACAACCCTCGACTTTGCCGGCGACGCTACACCGCCGGAAAACGCCACCCCCTTCCTTCCTTCCTGCCTGCGAACCCCCCCTCCGGTGCGAGTCTCCCACCCTCCCCCTTCACCCTCCGCCGACGAGCGACGGCGGCGCCTCGTTAATTCGCCGCCGCAGCCGCCGCCGATGCTCGGAAAATCTGCGTAGGCACTTTTATACGCGCGAGCTTCCGAGAACGGAGCGCCGACGAGCTTTTTTCCTGAGTTTCGGCGATAGCCCGCAAGTTTTCGGATAGTTTTCGGGTTCGCGAAAGAGTTCGGGGGGATTGGAGCGCTCGGATGGAAAAGGGAGTTTTGCGCTCTTTTAGTTTTGGATGATTGCTGCGATTCACGGAGGCACCGACATTCTTAGTTCGATTTTAAATTTGAGGGGTTTCTGGATGCTGAGCACTTTTGTCAGCAAGAAACTTACTGATGCTGGTTTTTTAAATGAATGTCTATTGAAGAATTCAGATTAATTTTAGCCAATGGTTGTTGTAATTAAGTGACTATATATAAGTTAACAACTTGCGTAAAAACTTCGCACGTAATTATTATATCAGAGCGTTAAAAATTCCAAATTACCAGTAATTGATTGTAAATAATGTTTATGCGAATTAAGCTCGCTCTCAATTATGAGCTTTATAATTACTAATTAGACTAGTTTTGATTATCGAGCAAAAATTTTTATTGCTCGAGCATTTCATGGCGGGGGCGTTTATTAAATTTTACAGCACGTTAATATTGTTGTAATTAAAAGTTTTTATTGTGAGATTTTATCTCCAGAAGTATTTCACGGAAAAAGTCATGTTTTTATCCCGTCTGAATAACGACGCTAATAAAATAAAATTTACGATTACTGGATTGCCAAATAAAGAGCACTTATCAATATCAAATTACCCAGCTTTCAAGTTTCAAACATTTTTTAACGACAATAAGCAGCTTATTTTGTACGGCTAGTTTTTAATGAAAAGTTAATAAATTCGTTTTAAGATATACATCACGAACGTAAAATTTTAAAATAATGACTCTATCGCCCGAAATGGATGACTATTATTCTCAAAGGCTTAACTACAAGCTCGCAAACTATTATGATGTAAATGGCATTGTTTTCCTGCAGTTTAAGCTTCATTAGAAAATAAGCTTTAAGTTTAGCTTTTCATATAATCAAATTCAAAATCACAGTAACTTGGATAAGCAGCCGTGAATTATCGTCTAGTTTATACAAAGTGAGCCTTGTTGTAACTTTGATATAAAAAATATGAAGGGAGCCACGTCCATGCTTACAAGGGGAGTGTCAACCCACCGGATCATGGATCTTGATAAAATTGCAGTATATTATTCCTTAGCCAAAAAAAGAAAACATATATGTATCTTTTTTTTTTAAATTCTAAGGGAAATCGGTGTTTATAAAAATTTGAAATATCTCCGTAACTAAAAATTTGAGTCTATCGAACAAAAATTTAAAAGAAAGTATGCAGTAAGAGCTTTAATTTGAAATGGGTGAGATTAAAAAAGATTCACTCGTTCCAAAGTTATGCTACTTTAAATAATGTCTTTAAAATCTCCGCAAAAATCAACTGAAACTAACGCTTTAAAAATATACGTTAATTTTTAGTATTACTTTATCTGCGCATAACTTTGGAATAAATGAATATTTTTGAATTTAACTACTCTCAAATGGAAGCTCTTGCTGCATACTTTTTCTTAAGTTTTTGTTTGATAGACTAAAATTTTTAGTTACGGAGATGTTTTAATAGAATTTAAAAAAAAATGCATAACTTTGTTACAACGGCCCATTTGAATAATCGCTGAGATAATATACGTGTCTTCTTTTTTTGGCTAAGGAATAACATACTGCAATTTTAACAAGATCCATGATCCGATGGGTTGATACTCCCCTTGTTAATCTAACGTTCTATTTTTTAAAAGTTAACTCGGTTCTTATAAAAGTACTTTTCTACAATCAGTTACGTAAAGTAAAATAATTGAGATACCAAAGAAATTCTCAGTTCCGACTGAAGGAGCGCATAACTTTTGAAACATCGCGCATTAGCCCGAATGAACCCAATTTCCTTCATTCTTTTCATTTACAGCTCCAGTAAACAATCCCCATTTGACAACTAATTCAAATCAAATCCATCCTGCTCCACGCGGCGATCGAAAACCGATTTGTTCCCTCTCATAACCGCGCGCAGCGGCAAAGTAAATGCTCGGCCCTCGCGTCTAAGCGTCCTCGCGTTTTACCAAAGCACACTCGCACGTTAATTCGCCCGGCGGCGGCTGAGGTAGGATATTATTACGATAGGATGATTGCTCGTAATGGAGATTGCGGTGCGCACGTACTCCCGCTTATCCCCCGCGTGTAAGACCCGGAGCAATCGAGCGTCGCGCCGCCGAACCCGCCGAGTCGTGAGTTATATGTACGCGCGCTCGAGAGAGAACGCCCGCACTCCGCGCCGACGACGTCGTCGCCGCGCGGAAATTATTGTTTTCTTCCCGACGACCCTCCCGCCCGGCGACACTCCGAGGGCACAAAGCCGAGCCGATCGAGCGACAGCTGCTGCGCGCGTTAACCCTTTGAGCGCGGCCGAGAGGGCGGGTTTTGCGATGTATTTTGGCCTTTTTTGCGGAAGCGGGATGATGACTTGTTCGGCGGAGTTTGGGTGGTTTGTCGTGGTTTCGTTGGTTTGGAATCGAACATTTTTAGCGGCGAAGTGAAAGGACATTTAGAATAAAATTGTGGCGATATATCCTATTATATTTAATGAATTTAATGAATCGAGTAACCTCGAATACTTTTATTCAATATCAGTTTTCGTTCTCTGCTAATTAACAATGTAACAAGCAGCATCCAAAGATGGCTTTCCAAAATACCTATCAACTACTTTATAAGAAAAGGAATAAATTTCCGAAAGCAAATTGAAATAAATCGAGCGAAAGTCGATCATCGTTTTTAAAGGAGGAAAATTTCACAAATGGACGTTTTAATTGAATTGAAGAACTATGCGTTGGAACGCAAGTTTAGCCAAAGTATTTTAAGCGGCAAAGAACACTTTGTACTTTTAATTAATTTTTCGACACAATTTGCAAGGCGAAATAAAATCGAGAGCCACTCGAGGCTAGAGAATAATTCATTCGCTCCACGGTGAAGTATAATCACATTGGCTGAAAACTCTTTAAATCAGGTTAGTTAACTATCGAGAGCTTTTAAAAAGCTGACTTTAAAGTATTTCAGCTGTTCGATGAGCCGAAAAAGATTGAGACGAGCTTCGGGCGATTTCGCTTCTCGCTTTAAAGTTTATAATTTTCGTTGCAAAATAGTCGAAAAACACAAGAGTTAAAAAAGCAATTCCGCAGTTTGTTATCCGAGCGGCGAAAGGTATATATAAAAGTAAAAAGAATTTCACGTGAAAAAAAATCTATTCATTCGACCCAGAAATAAATGTGTTTCGCGGCGCGAAAGCTATTTTATTTCAAAGGCAAATAATACCATTTCCATGTAGAATTTTGCAAAAGCGTGTAATAATTCAAAAACAACAAAAAAAAAGACAGGCAAAACGCACGAAAACATTTTTAAATGTAAAATAACTCGCCGACTTTTAATGCCGCCGCATTCCGTGCATGAATCAGAATTTAAAATTCCATTTTAATTTCGAATCACGCCATTCTCCTGTAAGCACGACAAAGTAATCGCAGTTTGCAGTTACTTTAGAGATCACTTTCAAATTACAAGCCGCGAATTAAAACAATGTCGTCCGTTTCGGCCGTCCATCGATTTATATACTAGTATTGTCGCAACGCGCCACATAAGAAGCTTTTACGAGTAGGCTATCTATAGACACCTACTTATCATTTCGCGCAGCCGAGCCTTTGGACTGTGTCAAAGCAGCCGTAATACGCCGCAAGACCTACGTTTTTTACTCCACTGCTATTCTAGGAAAGCTCCGAAGACTCCGAGTGTATATAGAAATATTAAAAAATATGCTTCCACGGAGAAATCGAGAAGTGTAAACAGCCTTTATCCGCGCTTAAAGCGTGACGGAAGTTCTTGAAAAATCCCAGGAAAAACCGCTCGATTGTTCGATCGAACAATCCGGAATAACGCGGAACGTCATTCAAAAATCCGACGTCAGTCGTCTCTCTCTCTCTCTCTCCTCTTCCCCATCGACGGGCCCCAATGGGAAAGTCTTCGGTGTCAACGTCCTCTCCGTGTCAGTGTGTCATAAATAACCCATCGGGCTCTAAACCGACACAAAGCTCTCTTCCGCTCGCCCCGGGAAATCCCCATTGTCGTTATTTTGCCGAGTCCCAAAAGTCAAAACAGCCCCGCGGAATTAACGACGCGTCCCCCAAGATCCTTTGTCGCGAATAATATAATCGATAACTGCAGGCGTACCTCGAGTCGTTGACCCGGCCGAAAATTTTGCCGCGAGCATAATAACGAGGAGGGCCCTCAATTTCCGGGGCCAATTTTCCGCCAGAAAGCGAATCGCTCCTCTCTCTCTCTCTCCTTTATGGAGGCGACGCGACGCTTCCGACTCTCGCGGCGAGGTTCGCCTCTCGATATTCGCGAACTGCACTCCGGCTCCTCGAGGCCGGATCTTTCGAGGAGCTTGTTCCTTTGTAAAGTTTTTTTTTTCTTTTAGCGGAGTGGTATTTTTAAATTTGTTTTCGCGAACCTTGAAAATAGTGTTTACGCTCGGCATGTTTTCCTAATATCAATCACAGCGGCTTGTGGATCAATGAAATGTTTCATGGCTGTGAGTTTCTAAATAAGGCTGCTTTTCAATTTTTATACGAAGTATATGTAAAATATCTCATTTATAAAAGGACGTTAATTTGTTATGGAAGATTTCTGCATTTATTAAAAAATTTCAAATTTAGCCTACCGTACACTCTGACTTCTCCCTCGTAAAAAAAAAGACATTACATAATCGACCATGAACATGCCCGATTACACTAAAAAAAAAGAAAACTGCATCATAATCCCCCCGATAAAAATCCCCCCGAAAAAAGAAGGCCTCGCCGCCCGCATCCACTCCAATTTACCGTCGAAGAATGCCCAGGAAAGAACAGCGCCGCCACCTGAGAGAGAATATCCGAAGGAAAAGCGTATATATCCAGCAGAGGCCGAGGAAATAAGAGCGAGGGACGCGATCCGGCCGCAAAACTGCCATATGCGAGAGAGCCCTCGGGGCGTGTGTGGGTCGCGTGCTCGACCCCGAAATCCCCCGGAGCCCGAAGAACCGATGGGGTCACTGGCTCGATCTCCCTCTCTCTCTCTCTCTCTCTCTCTCTCTCTCGAAATTAGGGGAGAAACGCGTCTCTATTCCATTGCAGCGTTTCTTTTATATTTTAGGTGGACGCTTTCTTTTCTTTGACGCTGCGCCTTCCAGGTGAGGGCTTTTTTGTTTAGTCAGTGCTTGATTTATCTGCTTTGTCAGTGATTCTCTGGGCGGATCTTCATCGCGCTCGATTAGCTTCTATTAGTTCTTCTTTCTCGGGGCTTTTTTGCGGGTGTCGTTTGCGTTTACCTTCATCTTCTCCGGATCTCCGATGCTGCGATTACGTAAAGGGAAACGGAGCGCATTTCGTTTTTTTGCGTCTGAAAATGCAGTTACTTCCGCTAATTAACCAGACGCACAGCATATTTGCTCGACAGAAAAAAAAAACCCCCGAAATTCCGACCCAGTTCCTCCGCACACATCGAATCGAAC
>UCOM01003732.1:0-16006 GCA_900474385.1 Ormyrus pomaceus
GGTTCCAGGCGCGCGATATCACTCACCGAGCGCCGGCGACTCGTGACCGTTGGGGCGGCGCTGCTCATTGTCGCAGCGGCAGCGGCAGCAGCAGCAGCAGCAGCCTCGTCGTCTCGGCGGACGGAGCAGGAGGAGGAGGAGGAGGAAGCAGCGGCGCGTACAGGGAAGGAGCTTCGCCGGAGTCGTCATCGTCTCTCCTTTGGCCGGCGCTCGTCGGCTTGGACACTGTCGGCACTGTACCGGCGATTGCGACGAGGCATCTCCTCTCGTATCTCGGCGCGAGCGTTGGGAATCCGGACTGCGGCCGGACTGCACACGGCGGGCGCACTTGCACGGGACACCGAGCTGCGAGAGGCGCGCGCGTCCTCCTGCCGCGCGATACTGGCCGCGACTGCCGAGCGCGCCGAGCCGCGAGCGCACTTGCCGCTGCCGCTGCTGCAGCGAGAGAGAGGGACGGAGGGCGTTTCTGCCTCTCTCCCTCGCTCTCTAAGGGCATTGCTTGCCTCGTCGCAGCCGAGCGACCTGTGCAGCCACCCAGACGCTCGCTCGCAGAGGGGTGGCGTAGTGGAGTGAGAGAGAGAAAGAGAGAGAGAGTGAGAGAGAGTGAGAAGCCATCTCCACGTTTGGCGAATACTCTCTGCCACCTCTCTGTTACTCCGGCATCGCCGACACTCTCTGCTCTCCGATGAATTTTCTTTCTTGCTCTCTTCCCTCCCGCCATCGGGCGCTTTCCCGTTCTTTAACATTTAGCTTCATCTTTGCTCCCTCCCCTGCCCCATCCCCCTTCCTCCCGGCGGCGTATGTGCACCGCTCCACGTGCGGAGCTACTCCTCCCTCCCGGCGAGTATAATCTTATCTCCGTCCTGCATTATTCCCTCTCGTTTTCGCGCGCTCGCCCACCTCCTCCTGCACTCGAGGCACGCGCCTCTTTGTCTGGGCCGTGCATTTTTCTCGCCGCCGAGCCGCGCACTTGACTTTTCGTCTCATTTCCCCCGACAAGCTCTATCTGGCCACTGTTTGCCTCTCGCTCTCCCTCTGCCTCTCTCTCTACCCTTTGTCAACCGATTGTAACGCGCGCGCACGGGGGAATTTCGCCCATATATAGGTGGTAAACTGGGGGTCTTCGAGAATCGACTGTTATCGTCCGACGAAGTACCTGTAAAGATCCTGATTTATGCCCGCGCCCCTGGGAGAAAAAAAAAGAGAGAGCCGGCCGTCCGCGTGCATGAGCGAGGAGCGTGAATTTCATTATAACCCTACCTCCTCGCGATCAATTTTTACGGGAGAGCGAGAGAGAAGAGGAACGGGGGGCCGCCCTCGAGAATAGCGCCGCGCAAGCTGCAGTATGGGTGCGCGAGCCCCGAGTTAGTTCCACTAATACGAGTAGCGTCTGGATGGGATTTTGCTTTCGACGGGCTCCTTATGTGCAAGACGTGTGGCCGCGCCGAGATTTACGCAGGCGCGAAATCTATTACGGAGCTCTCTCTCTCTCTCTCTCTCTCTGGACTCTCGAACGCCGCCGAGTTCTTCGCCCGTTATCGCGCCCCGTAACGAGAGGCATTTTTATCGGGATGTGCAACGCGTGATTAACGACGCGATTACGAGGCAACGACAATACAGAGAGCACCGAGAGGGCTGGGATCGATTTATTCGCCGCTCGTAGCAGCCAGCTCGCGCGCACCTGATTTTTCTTCTTTCCTTCTGCGCTTATTCGCGCCAAGATTTTTTTGACTACGAAGCGAGGCCGAGTTTTCTTAAGAGGCGGTGGATTTTGTTTAATTAGCAATGAGCCGGGGACTTGAGAGAAAGAGAGAGAGAGAGAGCTTTTGGGACTGAATTAATTAGGTATCTGATTTTATTAATGAAAGGAGGCTCGACAGAGCTGCATAATTTACTAACGAGTCGCAGGTACGGCGTGTTATTTTTCGTTACGCTGATTCTTTTATACTATGTACACTAAATTCTTTGAACATCACGAATGGCTCTTCTCGATTACAAAGCAAAGTATGCGGTAATGCTTAGACAGAATCTAGGTGAACTGGGCATAAAGTAACTACTGCAAATAGGACATAAGTTCAAAATATACAAAAACGTTCAAAAAATGTTTTTTCCACTTTATTTAGACAATAATTGTTAAAAAAAGACGCTTGAAGAGCAATTGTTATTGCAAATCTGTGGATGGCAGTAGATTTTACGAGAAAAATTATGTAAGAGCCAATAGATTTTTTTAATTTCGATATTCGTTTTGTTAAACCCTTATAAACAAAAGCAGAATACCTGCTGGAAAGTGCGAAACCCGTTAGTGCCCAGGCGAAACCTGGGGTGGATGGGTTCAAACTATAACTATTGGAAGTATGATATAGAGTCCGTATATCCAACAACCTGCAAAATGTGTTTTCGACTTTATTTACACAGTAATTTTTTAAACAAATTATTAAAAATTAATTTTTTTCCCCACTTATATATGTCGGTATGTTTATGTTTAAGATAAATGGTGCGAGATTTTGATGATAAATTACCTTATAGGCGTTTTTATTTAATTAAAAATTGACTACAGTTCTTGAACAACTGACTAAATATAAAAGATATACCCATACCTCTATCCTTTTTTATTTAACATTGATGAACGAACGACAAAGAGAACATGTATGCAGGTGACGATGACGATCGACGTATTTTCGAATATTCTGTTCTATTACAATTCATATAAACAGGTTGTAAGTTTTTAACAACCAAAAAAATAAAAACAAGCAGCAAAAGAGTCAAATTCTACTGGAGTCTCCACGGATACACTCTGGGACCGTGACAAAGATTCATCAGCTAATAATAGAGGTAAACAATAATTATTATTGTTTAAAAAAATTAGAAAACTCATTTCTTGCAGGTTTTTGCACATTTTGAGCTTATATCCAGTTTCAATAGTTGCTTTATGCCCATCTGGCTGGGCATTGACGGGTTAATGAGATTGCTTTAGAGGATAAAAAAGCGTGTACAAACCAGTCACGTATGAAACAGGACAATGGTTGAAAGAAAAAACGGGGATGAAACTTTTCTTTCAGAGATAAATGAGGCTAAATTAATAGATTGAATGCGTAGCAGTTTTCACATTCTTTTTACCAACGGATTGTTCGCTTGTAAACTGACAAAAGAAATGATATATATAAAGCATTTAATGAAATTACTCTTTCTGAAAGCTGCATGGATAATATGAATATTTTTATCAAACAAACAAACGCCTTTTGATACATCGTAAATCCTTACTTAATTAATTGAAGCCATAAAGAAAGTGTTAAGAAAACTGAACTATTGAATGAAAGGCCAATAACTCGAAAGCGATGAACTTGAAACATATTATACTTTTCGTACAAATTCAGCCATTAAAATACGAAGAAACCGCCAGATTGATCGACCTTTATAGACCAATTATTTTCCAGCCAACTCAAAGCAAAGCTCACTCCGAAATCGCTTTCTAAATATAAACACAAGTTCCTACAGTAAATCAGAAGAAAAGTGCCTCCTCGCGCGCGGAGCATCAACAAAAAAAAATCGACGGAAAATATGCGCGCATCAATATCTCGTAAACAGCAGCGACAGCAGCAGCAGCAGCAGCCGCGGCGCGGCACTCGATATCCCGCGCGAGACCGAAAAACAATACAGTCGGCGAAAATGACAAATTGCGGCTCATCACGTCCGCGCTATCGGCGTCATTCCCACGTATATATATATATACGCCTCCTTCTCTTCCCGACGCTACGTGCCCATCCTGTCTTCGATGCATTACGGGACGAAGCGCATCGGATGTACCCCCGGCGGTCTATATACGTACGTGGGTGATCTTCAACCGCTGTTTGCAGGAATGTTTCGGAAACTGCGGCGGCTCCTCTTCATTCCGCGCCCGATGAGCTTCAAGACTGGGGGGGTGGCCATCGGGCTTCAGGATTTGCGCGCGCGGGGGTGTATATACGCACGCGAGCTTTAAGACTGCCGGCACGCGGCGATCTTCCGCCGGGCTGAAATTGCAATTTACAGGGTTAGCCGTGGAATTGCGAGCTCGGCCGCGCGGTAAATTATGGGCTCTGAATAACTGCGCGGCCGGAATTATGGGTTTATGATTGAGGTCCCTTATTTCAGTTCGTTTTTTGTTTGATCGATCGCGTTCTGGCTTGAATCGGTCAAAAGTTCTGGCAAGCTCTTTTCGTTTTTCTACCCGAAGCTTTATTGCGATTATTGTAGCGGATAAATTCGTGCTTGTACAAATGAGTATGGTATGGCAAGGTTTTTTGTTGGAAACTTTTGATTTGCTTTTTTTGACCAGCATAGAGTATTAAGAACAGGTGAAAAAATAAAAAAATACCTAAAACTTACAATCAAATTAAGTTAATTAATTATTGATATTGCGTTGAGAAATTCAAAACTACTTAATAAGAGATTATAAAAAGTTTTATATTTTGTGCTTGATAATACTACACAAGTTATGATAGAATACCAAACATAAATTAAAGGGATATACCGATACATTACTAATAATGCAATTCAGTGAAAGTGACATATTGATTTTCGAAAACGCAGAAAAGCATTACAAGATCTATCACGTTCGAGCACACATCGACGCGATGAGCACGTCGAAATACATTTTGATCGCCGTAACGTTATTCCCTTTCCGCAATTCCGCAGCTACTCCCCATTGTATATAAGTGAAAATGCGAGCTGGGATCGAAAATGGACGCATGCGCATTCTCGAAGCCGTCCGACAATCTGCCGCGTGCTCGAAACTTCTCAAACAACAAATCATTCACGCGAGCTCGCTTCTAACGATATTCCCGCGTTTGCCTCGCCTCTCTCGCGGCTGCGGGGATATAAATGCGAGTGGAGGTCATGAATTTAGATTATGAAAATTTGGAGATTTTTTAACGCAAAAAGAGCTTTCGCGGGGAAATAGCGGGGAGATACAACATTTAATAGCGTATAAAAAGTGCTCTTTAAAATCCCGCCACTCGTGAATCCTTTATACTTTCACAAAGGAAGAGCTGAGAAGAGCGCATGCTAAACTTATGCATATTTAAACGTTTAATTAAGCTTTCTTCGGTTGGAAGCTCGGTTTATTTATTTTTACTAATACTAGCAAAAAAACTCGCTCGCTGAAGCTCGCTCGTGAATCCGCTTAAAGCAGTGATCAGAGTATATGTTTTTGTTTATAATTGGGATTAGAGGATTTGAACGGTGATTAAGATTTTTAATGGAGTAATCGTGAAAAAGGCAATAATATTAATTTTTTTTAATTTAAATTCTTGAATAAATCGCGTTTAATCAAGCTATTTGACTTCTTAAACTTAAGTACCCTGGTTTCTCTGGAATACTTTAGCTCCGGTTTTACTTTTTAATCCTACTCGCTGGCACAAAAAGTGTGTATTATTTTCTAATCAGGAACAATTGCTCATAAAATTGCATGTATATAAAAAAAAATTGCTCATAATTGTATGTATATGTCCTGCCACGTCACTTACCTGAATGATTTTGAATTTTTTTCTGATCGAATCTATACATTTAATATTTAATAATAAACAATTTCAAAAATAGAAAAGGATATATTTACTTGTTTATTCGTGTTTAAGGTTTTTCAGAAAAAAATAAAGAATAAAATGACACGTACGTGCACTTTTGTCGGGGCGTATTTTATAGAGTTTAAAAATGTTATGATTGCAGGATTTATAGAGCTGTATATTCTGTCGGATCAAGACTTTCTTTATCGGCAAAATTGAAGGCTTCGATTTTTTTTTTAATTCACTGATAATCATATGAAAACGTTTTGAAAAAACAAAAATCATTTTAAAAATTCCAACGCAATCCCTATTAAATGTACATCATTCACCGTTGATCATCCGTCGCCGAGTGACAACCCACTAATGCTCGCCAACCTTCGTTCTTCGCCAACGGTTGCTATACCGACCAGTACGGATGGTCAATAATCTACCACTGTATCTCAAGTATCAATTGCTGATCCAGTACGAAATCAGTTGATATTAAAGCAGCTTTACATTGGCAACTCAAAACTTTATTTTACGAAAATTTTAATCGCAAAATCACCTGCATGCAGAAAAATATTTTAGGAACAATTACTATACTATATGTATAGTAAATTGCAGTCTGTTAAAACTAAAAAAATCACCACACTTTAAAGGAAATTTTACTTAAAATATATGGAAATTTTACTAAATTATCTATCTGCGATTGCTTTACGAGAAAATATAGTAATATTTATTGAACTACGTGTAATTTTTCCAAAAACAGTTTTAAATACGAATTCCATTCAATATGCATCAAAGTCGATCGCATTATTAATAATTAACGTCCAAGCTACCAAAGCCTCCAAAATCTACTTTGCAATCAATTAAGTTATCACGTGATTACGATGTCAATAGAAAATTAGTTTGACAGGTAATTCTGCGACCTTTCAGATTTTGTATTCCTCGATAGAGAACCAGGCTAATTTACAGACTGATGTGTTATTAATTAATGTATATCATTGAAGTGAAGATATGTTATTGAAGGCGCTTAAATAAATTAAATGACTTTTTAAAATTAACGGCAAGCTTTTATTTTATGATCACTTCATATATATGAAATAATAATGAAATATAATTTAAATTGCAAATATTATGCAACCTTTATTTCATATATATTATTTTATTCATCATATAAAGGTTTAAATACGATAAAAATGTGCGCAAAAGCTCATGGAAATCTGTATCAGGATTAAACTGAAATCCATGTATATATACATATTATCATACATTTCAATAGAACACTTCAACTAATATTGAAGATAAAAACAAATTTAATAATGAACGTATGTTATTTCTTTACTTTTAGAAGAAAAATTAAAAAATAAACATATTTAAATATTTTTGATATCACTTGTGATGTTTCTCTGTTATATTTTTCAGATTTTAAACAACTTTATTATGATTTTGAAAGCAAGAATCATAATTTTTCATTAATGCTTACGAAGATGCACGTTATCTCTATAAGGTGTGAAATTACATACTTTCTGAACAATAAATTATGTGCTCGCCTTGAAATTGAGTAAAATTAAACTAGGCAAGCTACGGTAATTATTAGACTTTGCAGACTATATGCTGCTTTAATGAAAATCAGTTCAGACGGTAATAAAATATTGAAATTAAAAGATTAAACCCTTTGAAAATAAGAAAAGTTTTAAAATATAAAACTAAAGAGTTATAATCATAAATTATAGATCGATAGCACAATGAATTGTAATTCATTTTTAAATTCAAAGGTAAGCTTCACTTCAAAGGTACGCAAGGTGGGCGCGGTCACTACGTGGACGAGTGACCGCTGCAAAAATCTATGAAATTTCAGCGATCGTTCGCGTACGTGATTTGTTCATTCTCAGCAAAAGTGAAGTAGAAGTGATGTGTGAATATTTTAAAAGCTTACGATGTATAAATAAATCAAGGTTCAAAGCACGTAACAATAAACCAAAGCAAGTTTTTATGATACATTAAATTTGCCTCGTTTGAGTAGAAAATGGAAATGTAAATAAAAGCTGCATGTGCACACAATAAAATTAATTAACTAATAATTAATTATTTATTTAAGCTTAATTATTTCTTATGATTATGATAAAATATGAATAAATTTAATGCATATAAATAAAAGTCAAATATACGATAAACAATCAGGAAAAGCTTTTATTGGCATTAATTTATTATAAGTTTTACGATCCTTGTAATGGATTACTGATCAAAATCGTATGCGTAATCATGATCTTTTGTCATTTTAATATTCATTGTAAATCTTTCTATATTAGAAAAGTAAGTCTGCACTTCCCCGATATCTCTCAGAATACATTATATAAGTAAACAGACTACAGTTTTAAAATAATAAAATTTTATTATTTAAATGTTTAAAACCCAAAATTAAAATTTTGCAGGAATTTTTATTAAATTTTTAAAACTCCTCAATCACTTTCCGATATAGCAGAGTTTAAAATATTAGCGATATAAATTTTAAAAAGGATCAAACGAGATTTTAAGTAATTAGAGAAAATTTTAAATTAAAAGCAAATATGCCTCGTGCACACGCTTTTATGTACGCATATTTGTTCCTTAATTTTTTATTAGCCTACAAGTAAAAGAAGTATTAACTCGTATAATAGAGAGATTCGAAGCAAATCGTATTATAAAGAGATTTTTAAATTAATAATATCACTATTATCAAAAAGCCATAAGAACTTTTCAAAACTTCATTTTCGAAATTCGATTTAGAAATCAGATTCTGTGAAACAGAGTGTACATCCGAAGATATAAATTTCAACAGAAAATCTTTTTAGAAATCTTTGGAAACTTTTTTCTTATATATTTGCTAGATTACTGCCCCGAATCCTCGGCGTACAAGTCGTTTTTCTTTGCGCGGCAAAGGGGATATTTTGAGTTATGCCCTCTCAACGATTGCAATAGAGTAAAATATTATTTATAACCTGAGTTATGTCTACGTGCCGTCGTGACTGTAAAGTCGACCGCGTACTGCGCGGCTGCTGCTATACCATCGAATCATTCGAAGCGAAAGTTATGCCACTGAGTAAGATTTTAGAACCTGGATTCCGTCTTTCTTTGCCTGTTAATAAAATACAGTGCCAGTCTCAACTTTAAAATGAAAGCTGTAATCTTTTTATGTGAATCGTTTTATGTCGCATCGCCTTTTTGGGCATCAGTCAGAGGATATCAATAGTCGCGAATATTTGATACACGTTTTTATATCACTTGATTCAGTTTGTTTATTGAATATTTATTTTAGCCAAAAATCTCCCATTTGATTTGCAAATCAATCAGAAAATATCTTTACAACTTTGTACTGGGATCGAATGAATACTAAACACCAACCACCCCATTTTGCCAAGCATTTGATATTTTTAATAAAAAAACAATATAAAGTTCGTTAAATTTTTTAACTTTCTTTAATTGTAATATCGATATCCTGCTAGTAAAATTAGTACAGGCGATTTCTACATACGGCCGTAAAATTAGATGCACCGCTTAGCTTAATTCCTTTTGCTTCCGGAGGCTGAAATTACAGGTCGGGAGGGAACGCGTAATGACAAATTAGAAAAGCGTCATGTTACTCTTGCCAAACTTGTAGATTACCGCCGAGTAAATTCGCCGTATCTTCGCATCGCTTATATACACAAGTACTCGGTTTAAAATTCATGCTGCGTTCATAAAGCAAAGAGAAGAATATCAAAGGCGCGCCAAAGATAATTCTGAAAATTCAATGTTACGATAGATCCTGCTTTCTGTGTATCCTTTTCTATTCTGCTGGGAATTTATCTATTCGGAAAGAGAAATATTGACCGGTTTTTGCTACTTGAAAATGCAAAGCGATTCTGTGTTTTATCTTAAAAAACTGTTGGGATGTTTTTATTTTCAAAAGACACAAAAACACTGAAATAACTTCTGACCTTTTACCTTTATCAGAACTTGCTTTAAAAATCTTATCAAATATTTATTTTTAAATCGTAAAAATTAAATGACTATGTAATAAATTTTGGTCATAAAATTTATGCAAACAATTGCGTAATCATTTATTAAATGAGAAATTAAACATATTTTTGACTTATAAGTTTAAATCGAACGACTTTATAAATATAAATCGAAATTAATAATTACTGAAATATTAAATTCGTGGCCAGAAGATATTTCCTAAGAATATTTGTCATTTGCGTAAATTTTCTTTATTTAAACTTGCAGTATTTTATTTAAAATTTGACGTAAATATACAGCATAATAAAAGTTATTGCAAGATTCTTAAAATGAAAGTTTAAGGTTGATGGATTCTCATTATTAGAATGCGTAAAAAAATTTCATTCTGATATATTACTTCTCAATACACGATAGAAACTTTCTTACGAACTTCGAGCAAATTTCATAATAAACTATAGTTTTTATCAAGCATAACACTAAGTTATAAGTAAGTACGAGCCAGTTCTTGCTAACTTACTTTTTGCAGGTAAAAGCAACGCTTTTATATGCACATGACTAAAAATACTTAAAGAATATTTGAGCAAAGCTGCGACTAAAAAGAAGTTGTGAAGTTTCTTTACACTTTAATTAAAATTAATTACCTAAACGTACCTTTGTGTTGGGCTTAAATTCTTTAAAGATTTTAAGAGTTATTACTTTCTTCAATAAGATGCCGAAGTTTAAAGTAGTTATTGCTTTCTTTTTAGAAATATTAAAAAGGTTTGAGAATCTTTTACGAGCGAATAAAGAATAATTCATCATTTTATTACCATAATTTCATTTCTAATCTATAACTTGCCGTACATTTTCCGCTTGATGCAGTAATTGTTTTTTTCTGCCAACGTGCAGAGTTAAAAGTTCCGCTCATCGAAATCCTAATGGCCAAAAAGTTTCGTTCGCCAATATTATAAACCGATCAGTCTGAAGGTTCGGAAAAGATGAACGTGTACTAATGAAAGTAAAGTTCGATAAACTTCGTATCCTCATATACGGTGTATTCCATCTCAATATTTAAAATATGAATTTAATACCTGAAATTATTTATTTTCTTATAATTTCTTAAAGATACTAAAATCAGGGTAATATTTATACTACAATTTTAATAGTTTTAAATAGCAAACTACGTATTAATAGACCTGTTTGTCTCATTAAAAAGTTGAAGAAAGCATAGAAAATTTTGTGGAATGAATGAATTGAAGTGTCCTCAATTCCACAATCAGGGTTGAATGGTTTTTGAACCTTGTTTACCAACCTGACAGCACCCCAGATAACTGAAGAGGCACCAATAGAGAGTTTGCATGATATTTTCCATTACTTTTTAACAGCACCTACGAATTTATGCACAAAGTTGTAAGCTGTTTACAGGTTGCTAACTAGTGGTATAAATCAATATTTAGCTCAGACGTGAACGAAAATATGGTTGGTTTGTAGTTGTGTTGAAGAAAAAAAGGATCGTTGTGCAAGAGGACTGAGATGCTTAAAAGTTTTCATTGCAGCCTGCAAAAATATTTAATTATTATTTGCTAGAAATTAAAAGACCTATTCGGGCTCTTTGCGAATGAATCATATCTACAGTACAGTTCCAATTTCAGCGCGTTTTTCACCTTTACAAATGAAAGTTAAGCTCTCGAAGCTTGATCCCATTTAAAACAAGCGGATATTCCGCGTACACGAACTAATAGGGTTGCAAATCATTACACGAAAACTCCATTTGCAGCGCTAACGACCAGCTCATACCCGCAGCTAAAAACAAGGCATAAACCAACAAATCACATCGCAGCCGCACGGAAAGCCCCGTCTACGCCGAGATAGAGAGCAGACGCTCGCGAAATTAACCGAAGCCTAATCACTCCGGGTGCGCTCCTTACTTGCGGAGAGGAGAGCGAAAGTAACGGAGCAATCAAGGAGCCTCGGAGAGCCGCGTCTTCCATCTATAAAGACGCGTCAGCTGGAGGGACGGATAGGCAGCTGATTATCATAACGGGAGTAACTGCGGCAGTAGCTCGTCTCCGCTAACTAGGCGCGGTACAGACGTGCATCACGCGAAGAGAGAGAGAGAGAGAGAGAGTGAGAGAGACAGAGCACGGCGCGCCGTATTGATTCTAATCCATTTATTGCCAGGCGGCCCCCGGAAGGGAGAGACGAAACGAGATGGATTTTCCGCCGCGGATTCCGACGCGGATAACTCCCCCGTAAGTGCGCGCGAGTGCGCGTGCACACGAGCCCTATTCGTTAATGGAATTCCGAGCGAGGAGCTTTCTGTCTAGCGACTGCCTCATTTTTTTCACGGCGGCGCACTTTGGCCTTTTTTTTTTTTTTCGAGACCTGTTTGCCAAGCGGGGAACTCACGCGGCGTGACGCGCCGATGGAAAACGCTTAATACGCAAAGTTGATTCGCCGAGGCTATAACTGACTTTTTGCGGGGGATGCTGATGCCAACGCGTCTGGATTGGTTCATTATACGGGCTTGTAACTATCAGCTTTGTTTGTTGCGGAAATAATGAAGCGTTTTATTACGCAATGTATATATAGTTTTCTGACTAATGATGATCGAAAATGAAAAGTTTACGGTGCTGTTTCGTTTATCGGAATCAATTAAAATGGGAAAAGTTCGCCGTCGATTCCTTACAAAGGGTATTTAAGTGATTTAATTTTCGAATTAGAACTAAAATTCAGTAAAATCTAAAACATCAAACCGTAATAATAGAATAGAAGAGAAAAATATTTGTTAGTGAAACAAAATAAAAAGAATTTTAATCTCTTTTATTTACACAATTTTTTCGTTTTGATGAAACTTTTAAACTCAATCTACAGAATTGCAATTCAATTATTTATTTTCGAAGAAATCCTCAGTATACATTGATAAAATCCGCTATTCGAAATTAATTTTTTTTAAATTTAATGCTATCTTTTTAAAATTTAACACTCTATTAAATTTAGAATTTAACACTTTCTATTTAAAATATTAATTTTTAAATACCTATTTTATATATAGTTTAAAATTCTCGTATTCGATCAAATATACAATTTTTACGAATTTAATACTCTCAAAATTGTTAGTTTTTGAAGTCGGAAAAAGTATTTCAGTTAAAAATTAACAAATTAAAAAGCCTCTAAGCTGAATTCGAAGGCGTCGTTAAAAATTATAACAAGGCTTGAAACTCGAATTTTGGAAACTGCAATATTTATGAAAGCTCAACCATCAGATACGGCCGTAAAACAACCACTATTAAAATATCCGTAACAACTCTGCGTGAGATTGTACTAATTTATTATTACGTATCATTTATTAATTTCACACGCCTAGAAATATTTGTTTAGGAAGAGCATTGGTTTCTCATAATTTTTATTTTGACTAAAAAAGAGTTTCAAGTAATAATTTTTTAATAGATACAGTAATTATTCAAAAATACTAAATAATAAACAAATAAGAAACGCTACTTTCACAATATTTGAGTAAAATATTTTGTATATTGGAAAGTGAATGTGCGAATTTTCACGTCCAATATTGCAGCGAAGGAAATGTAGAGAAAACTCGCGTGCAATTCCGTTCCAAAACCGAGAATTTGAAAATTAATTAATAAATTTCGGTCCGCTTAGAATAGACCAGATACCTTAAATAGAATTTTAAATTAAGGTAAATCGAAGCGATAGGAAGCAGCGCCAGGGGAGAGGGGGCGCGGGGGTGTAACAGCAGTTGAGCAATTGAAACATTTACCGTAAAGTCAGTGTCGGTAATATGGCCACGTATGCCGTGCATGAGCCACTCAGGATGGCAGGTGCACGTTGTGGCTTCTATAGATTGTTCCCTGTATCTAACTGACTGCGTCCCGGCAAACAAGTATCAATGTTTACACGTTCACTGCTACGTGACCCATATATGGCTCTTGAATTTCTGAAATTACACCCGAGTCTATGTTGATTGAGATTTTAAAATTTATTAAAGGGGACCTTTTAGTTTGGACTTCGTGCTCACTTTGCCGCCGGTTAAAAAGAGGCTATTTTTAAAAAGGCTCTGCAGTTATATTCTAGTTTCTAAATCTAGTCATAACTTTGTGGGTTTATTGAAAGTTTTTATTGATTTTGCATGAAACATACAATTTGAATGTTGAGCGTTATTAGATAAAGTTAACTTAAGTTTAAAAGGTATAATAAAATTTATAAAAACAAGGAAATATTTCGCAGTCTTTTTATACAGCTTTTCGTTTTTTAGTATGATTTTATTACTTTACTTAAGTTGAATAAGTTATATGGAAGTTATTAGGGATTATAAAGTTCTAATATGAGTCACACTTTAGCTAGACGAGTTTGGTATTGCAACGTCATACAGTAATCACTTTCAAACTGTTCTAACTTCTTCAATTTTAGAGTTAAATATTTGCGGTATTCAAAAAGTTTCAAATGAAAAAATATTTTGAAAAAACGCGCTAAAAAGACATTTAAAGGAAAATAATTCTTTTTATGATTCACAATTTACTTTAGATGCTTAAAAAGAATAAGTATTGAAACATTATTTCTAGTGATTTCTATGACAATTTGTGAATTTATGTGATTGATAACTTAAAAAAAAAATAATAATAATAATGTCCATAAAGGAAAGAGTGCCATATATTATATAATTTTAATTTAATGCTCTTTAAAGGTTTTAATCACGCGAAAATATTTAAACGAGTAAAAAATTAAATTATATTCTTTATCGAATTTCATAAAAATCGAATTTAAATTAATATTTTATCGACACCGCTCTTGGCCATAAAAAAATATTAATAAATCATACGAAGCACACGATAGATTAAAAAAAAATTAATCACCAACTCGCGACGTTATAAAGTATTTTTCTCGCAGAAAACAAAAATGAAAAAAAAACTCTGTTTCGCAAACCGAGGACGCTTTGAAAATGGCCTCTCGCAAAAGAAAGCCGCAAGCATCCAGCATTAAATTTTCGAACAGCCGAGTACGTGACGAGAGTTGGGGTTAAGGAAAAATTAGAAGCGCAAATAGCTGAGGTCTCGAGTCGGGGGGGCTCGGTACGTGCGAGTACCCTCAAGTGTAGATTATGTCTGCAGTGAATCGCGCTTCTAATATCCATAGAAATTTCGCAGGGTGAATAAACTTCTAAGATCCAGGAGGGTCATTCCCCTCGCGTGCTTTGGTCGCATCGCAGTTTGGTTGAATCCACCGCGGTTGTATATCCGAGGGAGAGCACTTGGGTGTATTACACAGCGGGCACGATGTGCAGAAAGGATTCCCGAGCGGCGCTTCAGAAACGGCGCAGTAAGTTGTCGGCCGACTGGGTATTTTATACTTCTGGATGCGACGGCTCTGACTGCTCGAAGCACCTTTGCAAAAATTGTTCTGATCTTCGTCGATCGTTAACGTAGGACAAATTGGATGAGATTCTTTGAAGGTCTTGGTTTAATTTTATTTCATTTTCATTGCGATGAGAACAGAAGATAATAAAATAAAAATAATTAATTATAAATTAATGGATTAATTATAAAAATATTTTTCATTGAGTTTTTTTTAAACTAAATTAAACAACGTTATCGGTGCGCTTGGAAAGGTGCATAATTAATTACTAATTTTACGTTGTGTAACATATAGCAGGTAATAACCTGTAAATTGAATAAAAATTATTACAAGATAATTTTAAAAGATAAAATATCATTACTGTAAAATTCATTATAGTACATGGAAGAATAATATATTATATATATATAATCTTAATCTTCTCACAAACAATTTGGCAAGTTGTAAATGTTGAAACTAGCGTCAATTCCAGTGCCGAAATCCCATTATTGACAAATAGCTGCAAGTCGACATCATATTCGCAGAGAATATCATAATATCTTGTGCACAGCTGCGTCTTAAATTGCACTGAAAACTACGTAGTTTACCATTGTCGATTGTCGAACCGTTACACATGGAAGTTTGTGTTAATACGGGTATACGAATTTATGTTATGTCTCACAATCAGATTGGAAGTATTAAATCTTTTATGGAGAATGTGAAATATTATGATTCAATAAAAGAAATTTTGAAATTACGTTCACAAATAATATATTACAAGTATAAGTTTAAACGATTACAAAATGTTATTTTTCTTTAAAAAAAATTGTAACGGCTGTACGAATAAAAAATTGTACGGATAACTTTTTAACTTTAAAAATACTAGATTGGGCAACTAGGGAGTTTATTAATACTATTTTGCGACCGAGTTGAGTTTGAAAGTTTGAATTAATTGAAAAAGTAATCTAGAGCTTCTACAATATTTCTTATTTTGTTATGATTATCCAATTATCATAGTCCAGCCCTTACGAAAAAATATTATAGTACGATATACTAGTATGATTATAATTAACTATAATATTTTCGCACGATTATAATCTACTACAGTAAACTATAGTGTAGAACTATAGTATATAACTATATCTTATAGTAAATACTATAAAATATTATAGTGATCT
>UCOM01003733.1:0-15967 GCA_900474385.1 Ormyrus pomaceus
TTGGATATTGCCTACAGTGGGGAAAGCTTTGTAATTAGTTTCTAATTACCGTTTTTTAATATAAATTAGAAAAATACTCTTTGAACGTTTGGTGGCGCACCAATCGCCTGGCAGAGCACTCTTATGTAAAATAACCCTTTGGTTGCCATAAACTTCTATAAACCAATGCATATATAAATATGATCAAAGTTATTTAGCCAATTTTTATTGATTTTTCCTGAGGGTGTCCGTTTGGCCCGGCGATGTCTGAACACCTCAAAATTTCAATTTTTTAAAAATTTTTTATTATTTTATGTTTAAACAATAATTCATCGCTAGGATTGCATGAGCTTATTTATTTTCATGTCTACTTTAGAAAAAAATTTTAATTGATTATATTTTTCTTTCTTGAATCCATTTTTTATTCGTTTTTCCTTAAGTGGTCCGTCTTGCCCGGGTCTCCCCTATATATTGAATGGCTGTTTTTCGCTAATTAAAGAATGGTATATTGTACAACAAGTGCGAGAAGGAGACTATTCCACGAATGAGAAGTTTGCAGCACGATACGAATGCGCATTAGCCGTAGTCGAGTGTGCAAACTTCACACGAGTGGAATAGCTTCCCGCACATGTAACACACGATATTTTTTTTAACAAATGCATGAAAATGCTACTTTCGAGTGCTTAGAATACAATTATTTTTAAAACGTAAAAAAAGTAAAAAAAAGTAAAAAAATAAAAAAAGTAAAAAAGCCGTGCGGGAATGGGAATGCTTTCTCGCACACGTGAGGGATTATGAGTTTCCCTCGCAGAAAATAAGCACGAGAATGTAGCATTTTCAGGCTGTGTTAAAAAAAACATATTTCAAAAAGAATATCTGTTTTTTATCATTAACTGTAGTTTTGTAAAAGCATAAAGTCGGGGCTACACACGCTATTGAAAATAAAGCCACTGGAAGAACTTGAAAACTTCTATTTTATTAGTGAAGTTTCCGTATTAGAAAATTTTAGATCCACGATCGTAAATGATAGCAGTTCTTTCCTCATAATATAAAGTAAAAACAGAAAACACAACCTACGATAAAATCTTCTTGATCTACTGCTTTGCACTAGTTGTAAAACAAATACACGTATATTTCGTCGAATCGAAGCTGCTTATATATCTTTTTTATGCCTTTCCATAACATTATCTTTATGGAATTGAATATTTTGAATTTTATATGTTTATAAAAAGGAGTATTGTGTGACTTATAGAGCCTGTACTTTATCCTGTAAAATTCGCCTTGTAAAGGACAACTCGTATAAAAGAAGTTAAAGCATTTAAGATTAATATTGTACAAAAATTGAATAATAAAACTAAGTTAATTAAAACTTTTAATGGAAGTAAAATTCATTCATGTTGATATATAATATATAAGTTTAAACAGATTTTAAAATTTCAGCAAACTTTATTTTTTACTTTTATTTAATTTTATGTGTACATACGTTAATGAAAAGTGGCAGGAAAGCAGATTTTCGCCTGTTATTACTTTTTTATTTAAATTTTTTAATTAAAAATTTTACCCGTATCCAAAAATACGCGTTGTATAAACATTTATTAATTTTTTATTGAATTAAAAGGGTTTATAACATATTCTTGACTGTTTTAGTGATGCAACTTCTATAATACAGAATTATTTACTACCTATGCTCTTATCAATAAGAAGAGGAATGTAAAAAATTTACAATCCGAAAAGAAATATCACGAAACCGAATTCCTTCATCAGACGTATCTAAAAATAAATAATTGCCAGAAACCTCTAGAATCTTTTTCTCCGAAAACGGCGAAAAAACAGTCGGCTCCCTTACGTCTAGGCAGCGGCGCGCAGCGGTACCTCTGTACGAAAAGGGGCAATAACTCGTCTCGAAAACGATAAAGTCATAAGCGTTCCACCGTTGCCACATATAACTTGCTCCATCCTCCACCGCTCCTACACACAATTCAGCCTTGGCAAGCGTTTCTATCGACTGTGCGTGGTAGTTGAGGCCGCGATTCGCGATAAGCCCGGGGCTTCTCTCCTCGCGCTGCCGCGGGAGATGTGCGCTGCAAAAGGGGGGCTCCTCCTGCTCAGCCGAGTGTGCGCTCGTCTTGCTTATATTACTTTTGCCTCGAGTTCCTGCAACTGTTACGCGAAGAATGCGTAAAGTCGGGCCTCCGCAATATCCGGCAAATTAATGAAATTTTTCCAGGGGAAGAGGGTAAGTGACTTTCAGAGGAGAAGATTTGTCGAGTGAGTAAAGTTTTGGCTTTTCGAGTTCTTTCAATTTCGCGACGACGCAATACTTATCAGGTTAAAGATTCGCGAGCTGAGCTGGGTATATACAAGACCGCCAACTATCAAGGGAGATAGAAACGTGATTTCTTGAATATTAAAAGAATATTTTAGTGACATTACAGTTGTTTTAGGAGGTGGGGCGTTAAATTTGAAATTCACATTAGATTTCGGTCAACATGAATTCCGAAATCGAGGAGCAACGCGAAAGCTTCAAAAGTTCATCGATTGTAGTCGGCTCTGATAAAAATGTTAGTTGAAAAAAAAAGAGTACCGCGTTGGTGCGAAAACTACTCCCTCAAATAAAGCGTGCGTTGAACAACTCAGCAATACGAAAAATGTAATAAACTTTTTTTCGTAATTAAAAGTACGTTAAATAAGTTTGCCGAAAAAAGCGATCTCCCGTTAATTGTGAGATGAGCAATAGCGCGAACCAAAGCAAAGGGGGTGGGGGGACAACTAAAAAGGTTCTCGTGTTCTCGGGCTCGCTAACCCGCGATCGGTCCAGTAAATTTACGAGCACGAGAGGAAGGGAAACAAGTGTATATATACGTATCGTTCAGGCAAAACGAATGTTCTTCAGGGCGCCGGCGGCAGGTCGCGCTCGCTAACGCAAATATACACCGACTCTTTTGCCTTTCGATACGTACATAACGCGGGGTGGGGGGAGGGGGCCGGCTGACGAGAGAGAGAGCGAGCGTAAAACGCGTGTACGAACGAAATATAAATGCAGGCGCGCGAGCGCGCACTGTGTCGCCGGGATTTATAGAGGAGGCTGAGCCCCGCGCTTTCGCGTTCATTGTTATTCATTGCGCGACGCATAAATAACACAATGCCCACCCGGCCGATATCCGCCAAGACGCGCGAGGAAAGCGCGCGCGGAGCTCACCTGATTACTCGGTACGTTTATGCTGATGCGCGCCACCAGAAAGAGAAATAACGGCGCGATTTTATTCCTTTACGCCTGCTTCCTTTGTCGCGAGCGGGGCGCGCGCGCCTGCCCTTTTTTCTCTCTGCGATTTAGCGCAGGCTCGCGAGCAACCTCTCCGCGCCTCTCTTTTTCTCTCGGCTTTGACGATTCCATTTCAAGGAACCAGAACGCTTCCAGAAACGACTGTCTCCGCATTTTCGACTTGAATTTTAGAAAATTGCGAGCGAAGCTCTCGGGGAATAGAAAACAAAGTTTTTCGCAAGTGTTTGAGGGAACGGGAAAATTCAGCCCGTTCGAAAGACGGCGCAAGAGAATTTTCAGAGATTTTTCGGATTCCTTAAAATGCTATTTTATAATATATGTGCTAGTAAAAAATATGTAGTTTTTTTTAACGAACAATTACTTATTTTATATCTCCAGAACAACAACAAGTTGGATTAATTTTTATTCTTGTAAAAAATAACATTTTTATGTGGGCCAGGAATGTAACGTTCTCATGATAAAAGAAATCTTTGTCTGAGTTTGAATCCTACCGAAAGGTGCATTTATATATAAAAAAGTATATATTGCACACTCATTGAACGCCATGCATAATTACTGCTCAGTTCTGGACAAGACAACGACTTGTTCAAATCATTGACCGGCAAATGTAAAAATAATAATTTGATTCCCATTTTATTGACAACTTTTCTATTATCTTTAAAGGTACTGACAAAACTATGAGCCTTTCTCAAAAAAAAAAAGGCAAGAGGGCTGTGATTTTAAACGCCTAATAATAATAAAGCTAGGATAGTTCGAATCCCATTATATAGACTGTAGAGCTTTTTTCGCTATTTTTTTATTTTTACAGCTTACCCAAGTCTGCTTTTCAAGTCTTATACGGCTCTGCATGGTTGCGCGGAAGTGCAAGGGAACTTACAGTTTATAATGGAATCCGAATCCAATGTCCGATCCCAACACCCAAACAGTGGTGACCCAATGTCAGTTTTCGGTCGAGATCGAAATCGAACTGTTAATGTCCGATACTCTACCAACTGATTCATCGCAGCTCACTCCTTCGCTGTCTAGTAAGCCAATTGTATATAGTACACATTGTTACAAATTTGCACTAAATTCGTATTTGAATTAATAACGGAATTTAATAATAACAATATAATTTATTTGTAAAGATAAATTCTCAACAGAGATATAAATAACTAAATTATACACCCATAAATAAGTAGAATTGATTGATTTGAACTACAGATTCGTAATGCAAAAATTGGATGTGAATATTAATTACATAAAAACAATTTTGTTTCTCCGATCATGCTTTCAAACTACACATTCTTTCTTTTCCTTTGTCTGTCTTATCACAGTTTTCCCAATGGTATTTATTGTTGGCTCTGCAATTTCAGATACAAGAAACAATTGAGGTTGAGCATCTAGATTTCTGCTTTTTTGTTGCTACACAGATAGAGTTGAGGCGGTGGCGCCAAAAATTGTATGAATCAAAGTGACGAAGGGAGAAACACGGAAATCTTTAATTTACAATTATAATTCTTTTTTAATGCCTTCCCACTGGTAGAAATTGAAAACATTTTTAGAGCATTTTTTTACCATTTTAAAAAGTGGCCATAAAATGCTCCTTAATGGGCCAATAAATGCTAAAATTTAACCTCAAAGCATGTGATTTCTACTAGGGCCAAAACTATTAAAAATTCAAAATTTTAATTCAGATTTGGAGAAAATACTTTCTCAATAAGCCAAATATATATTCTTAATGAAATAATGCAAAAACAAAATCAACAATGCAAAATATGAGCAGTGAATAATTACAGAAGAAATGCAAAAAAAGTGTATATCGTTTTTACGCAGCTGCACATATAAATGAGGCTAAACCGAAAATACCGCGCGTCGCCGTGAAAGTCATCCAAATGATCGAATCGGCCCCATGTCGACGCTCCGCAAAAAGTCCGCGCGTGATTGATTATTGATCGATGTCGCGCGCATGTGGTGATCGTGGATTTGTCCGCGACGAATTGCGAGCGAGATCCCCGGGGGAATAATCCTTATTTGTACAATGAAATGAAGTTATTATAAAAGTAGTCCCCTCCTCGCGTCGGTCGTTTTTGTCGGCCTTCTTTCTTCCATCCAGCCATTGGCTTTGGATTTCATTCGCTGATAGAATATTAAAGGAAGTGCAATTACAATTTACATTGAATTAGCAATTCGTATGCGACGAGACGCACTCACGGTACAGATTCTTATGCTCCAGCAGCGTATGGAGAGCTGGTTGAAGTGCGTTTCTGTATACATAAATTTAATTAGAGGTCGTACTCCGTTTCTGTATTTAATTAGAATTAAAATAAATATCAATTAGATAATGCATACCTAAGTACAGATTTTTTTTAACCATTTTGTCTGAGGATTATGAATCACTTGATGAGTGTTACGAGTGAATACCACGAACGACCTTAAATTATAATTACACGGGATACTCACTGATAAGATAATTATCGACTAACCAAGAAAATGGAAATTTAATGACGCCACTTTCTCGAAGAAGCATCGACCACGCAAGATTAAACAAGACAAGCAGCAACTAAAGCAATCCCGGCCAGTCCAATCGTCGCATCAGAATGTACATGAATACACATATCCGAATCATGGTAAAGAGTAATGTTGATAATGCAATGGAAAAGGACGCGATCGTTGCTGCTGTAAAATGAAAAAGCAGAATATGTACAACCGCTGTTTCGGTTTAGACAAATTTTTAATTGACTCTAAAACTAATACAGGGGAACAGCAGCATCGAAGCAGCGACCGGCTCGAGGAGGCCGGATAATGAACCGGCTTACGCGTAAGCGAGACCGAGACCGAGAGAGAGAGAGAGAGAGAGAGAGAGAGAGAGACTGCGTTCGCACGTTGGTCGAAAGCTCGAGCGGCTGGACCTCCTTCCTCTCGTCCGGGAGGGCTTAGCTGGAGTTGGCGAAAGAGCGATTTCGCAGCTCGGCTGACCGTACACAAGGGTATACTGAGTTGTTACATTGCTTATTGCAGTATTATCTGTCTCTCAAATATGAAAAAACAGAATACGTTTGTCAAATAAAAGATTGGGCAGAACTTTCAGTGATAAATAAATAAAAAATGGACAAGAAGGGGGAAAAAATAAGCAGAGGAGCTGGATTTCAACCTGGGTCCCCAGTTATAAAGCTCTATTTATCTTCTTATTTATAATAAATTATTTAAAAATCCGTTTCCACTCTACCTGTCGGACGACTGCCGTTGCCTCTGTCTACATACGTACCGATTGATCGCGCATCCCGAATGAATACGAGAATGCACCAGCTCTCATACGAAAAATATGAAATATTTTACTATTACATATTTGCACAGTACTCACGCTTTTTTGCACGATTGCATAGCGGAGCGACGTTTGTCTGCTGCACTTTCAGTCGCTTCATGGAATTCGCGCGACTCTCGCGCACATGTGGAAGGCTAGCCTACGAATAATTTTTATTTATCGAAGATTCGTATAACAGTTGCAGAAAGTATTATACGTAACGTCGTCTTTAAATTTTATCTCTTACACCATTTAACTTCTAATATTCATTCGAGAGATACAAAGATAAATAATAAAAAATTCATACGCATAGCTTCCACCAATCAAAATTTATCGTAACTTAAAATTTTTTTCAATTATTTTATAATAGTAGATCTATTTCGAAATTTCTAACCTATCTCTAGCACCTAAGTATAATTCTAAAAACTTTTGCTTGAGCAAACATTAAGTCACAGATAATCAAATCTGATAACTGCTAGTTTCTTGGTGCGTTTTAATGGGTTACACAACTGTATAAGAATTTTCAAATCGATTTTTTTTTTTTTTTTTTTTTTCTTAAAAGGTGCTTTAGGATCTTAGAAATGTTATATCAAAAGATGGAAGGAGGCAAGAATATCAAAATATCCAAATTTTCCATTTTGCCTCCCATGGTTATATACCTCGAGCCACTGAAATCTTTAAATGCGTTTTACTCGAAACGACTTTTTTTTCAACTGTCCGGAAACATAACTCGAATAAATCTTCACTGATCAACCTTAGAAATTTTAGAAGCATATTCAAAATTGCTTTCTCCAGCGATGTACGTAGGATTTTTTCTTATAATGCATAGTTTTTCTTTTTTTTATAAACAATTTTGTGACGATTTTTTTCATGAAATTGTAAACTTTTTCTTCAAAAGTGCGCCATGTCGCGAAAAATTAATATATCCAAAAAATCCTACGTCTCTTGCTGTTGATCTATATAGAAATGAAAAAATTTTGGTTTTTTATCCCAGGTCAAAAATTGCGGGAGTTAGGTTTTCGGCCGTGGATCCCTTAAAAAAGACACCGAAAGAGAAATGCTGCGCAGCCGCCATTTTGTCATGAACGGACTTCAAAAACATATTTTCTATACTTCATGACTAGTATTAAAAATGCTATTTTACAGAATTTCGATTGATCCTTTTATTGCGCCAAAAAAAATTCCCGAAATATGACTATTTTTACGGGCTCTACAGTGATGTAACCCCTTAATGTAGCTGCATAAAATACAAATATTGTATTACAGACAGTTTTAATGTTTTGATATATAATATTATATTGAATTTCATGTAGAATTGAATTGCATTATATTCCAAATAGTTTGAAGGCATTAATGTAAATATCATAATCAATATTATATTGAATTTCATACAGAGTTCAATTATTGATAACAAGAAAGCTTCTAGGAAATTTTATTTAAAATAATAAATATCGGTATTAATTTACTCAATATGTTTTAATATACGTCTTATAAATTGAATAAATATTAAAAAAAAAATGGTAACATGCGTATTAACTAAACACAATACATCAATTTGTATAATTAAACCAAACTCAATCTAAGTAGTTCTAACGTTAAAGAGACCACGCAGCTTCCTAATCCCGCGTTCTTTTACACAGCCTTTTCTCGTAAAGTAGTTTCCCCGAAGGAAAAGCGAGGGAGATTGAGCCCTCTTCCCTTCTCGCTTTGCATATAAGCAGCCCGACAAGAATGTACGCGCGAGGAAAGTTTTCCTGCTTCCGCGCAAGAGAAAGCAGCTTCGACTGCCGGCGCTGCCGACGGATGTCTCTGCGCTCGGTCACATCTGCACTTAACCAAACCAATCCGATAAACACAATACACTCAGCCTCTCTCTCTCTCTCTCTCTCTCTCTCTCTCTGACGTACGTCAGCACAAGCAAACACGTACAGTTGTTTAAAAAGGAGAAGCGGAGAACCAAGCAGTCGGATAATATCCTCGACAGATTATCTCTTGATGGCACTCGACTCCGCCGGCTTCCCTCAATTGCTTATGTACACAAGATTTTTCTCGCGTTACCGCGGAGAAACAGCGGCTTAATGCAAGGACAATATATAAGCGCGAGCGCTTAAATGGGGATACAACGAGCTTGCATGCAACCGTGAAAAAAGGAAACCGGCGCATGTGGATAAAACAAGAGCAACTGCAGGGGCCAGGCAGCCAGAAAACGAAAGCGCGACAGCAAACTAGCCGACGACAGGCAAGCGCTGCTGTATATCTGCTGGACTCTGAAGCGATGATGTTCCAGAGTAAAAATAATGGTTTCGCGATTTAAAAAATTATACTGCAATCTCTGTCCTTTCCGCGGCATTTTTATTCTTTGTTTTTTTTTTTGGCGTTTTAGCTGTTTCGTAATAACTCGCAGTAAACTCGTAATTAATGCGGAGATTAAATTTATAATTATTGTTTAAAAATTCTAATGGAATATTTTATTATTTCATTATTTGGCGCGGAAAAGTTTTTGTCCCAATAATAATTCAACGGTAGCTTAAAATGTTTTCGTGCATCCGCTTTTACGGACTATGTGCATGCACATTATACATATTCATGGGTATAATATTTAAACTCAACGTACATATATATTAAGTGTTTAATTTTTGCACATTCACTGCTTAAAATTACTTTTAACATTATCTTAAAGTACCGTGAGATTTTCATAAAAAAAAAAAAAAAAAATTCAAATAATTATCATCGAAAATAAGCAATTTCAGTGAACCGATTGAGTCACTAATCGGTTTTCCGTGAAAATGAAGACCTCTGCTTTGCACCGGCACTTTGAGCGCTATAAAATTTGTCAAAAACGACTATATAGTTATAAACGTCGCAGTAATTGCAGGGAAAAATCAGCGATAAAAGGAGCTAAGCCAGCGAGACAGAGAGAGAGAGAGGCGAAGGGGTCCAAGCGCCGCGGCAGAGTTAAAAGAAGAGGAGTCAAAAGCAGGGTCGCATTCAGCCAGGCACAGGCGGACTGCTGCTGCTGCTGTTGCTGCTGCGTCGTCGCATTTTCCCTCGGCGCGGCTCCCGTTTTCATCCGTCCACCCCCGCTCCTTGAGCTCTGGCGGCGGCGCCGCGGCCTCCCGTCTGTACTGGCGCGCGTCGGCGGCGGCGGCGGCGGCGGCGGCCGTCAGTTCTCCGCCAGCGAGCATCGAGCGAGCAACGCTTCCGAGCACAGAGAGAGAGAGAGAGAGAGAGAGACGCAGGCGCGCGAGCCGCTACGTCGCACGTGTCGAGCCGCACATACCAGCACACACGTTCAGCGCGCACCCCGAAGAGGAAAATGACTGGGCCGCTCGACGCTGCCACCGACGATCGCTCCGGAGGCCCCAAGGAGCTTAGCCGCCGTATCTCGATGTAAAATCGCGAAGCGACAGCCCGCAAATCGGATTGGCCAGCTCGCTATCTGTTGGCGACACTCCACCCCCTCGCCGTCCCAGCTACCCAACCCCCCGCCGATTCCTAATGACAGCCTCGAGAAAAGTGTGTGCGACCGGGTGCAAGTGAGAGAGTGCGGAGGCTCGAACTCGTGCAAGTGGCTGTTCGAAGAACGATAGAGTTGGATTTTGGCGGAAAGCCGTGAGAGCCGTGTGGGAGCCTGTGACTGACGGCGCGGTAATTGAGCGCGGATTTCTAAGCTCCTGTGTGAGTGCGTCGAAAGGGGAGAGCGACGCGCGAGTCTCTCGGAACGGCGCCAAAGTGCCGAAGATTAAGGTCGCTCCTGAATCCGCCGGCTAAATAGGTGAGTGCACAGTCGTTTGATAAGTCACTCGGGCCGGCTTTTATCTCTCCGCCGCGGCCGCATCGAGGAAGTCGTTGCATCTTTCATGCGGGGAGGATGAGAGAAGCTATCGTCTCTCGGCTCGAAGGCTTTGCTGGGCCCTCCTTTTCAATGCTCATTTTTGACGTGCCGTCGCGAGGAGGATTAGCATCGGTGAATTTGAATTGCCGTCGGCCTTCTCGCGCCTCGATGTATACGTCACAAAGCTGCGATTTCCTCTCGAATCGCGCATAGCCCACTGGTATTGGGGATGGAATTTTCGAAACGACCTTTCCCAGCCTTGACCAACGTCGGGGGCTTTAAAAATCGATAACGTTCTATATTGATACGAGTAAAAAGACATTTGGATAAAACGTATTTGCGCCTGAAATTTTCTGCGTCCACGATTTACTATTCGAATAAGGATCTGTAGTTTTTAATATTCGTTGCCTAAAATTTAAACCTTTTAAAACTTCAGTGAAAAATAACGATTTTTAAATAATTTTGCGAATGGTTTTTTATCAAAGATATTAAAACATGAAGCGTGCTCATTTTGTTAATATTGAGCACGCTTAAGTGTCTGAATATATTTAAAATTTGCATTATTTTAACATAAAAATTTATTTGATTGAAAAGCTCATTTTTATAGCATTAATAATGTTACTAATATTAAATTTTGAAAAATTGTAATAAAATATGAAGAGCATGCCTTCTGATTTTATCTTAATTCATAGTTTCGTATTAGACCGTCTAAAAGAATACGGGAGATTCGAAATTGTTTTAAAATAAGTAATTCTGGCCACTTTTATAATAAGCCTATTAAAAATTCGCTTGATTTCCGTCTAAAAAGCATTAAAAATAAACTATTTAAGAAAAAGTATCGTAAAATAATCTTTTTTTCAGCGATATTACCGCATGCATTCAAAATGCACTTCTGTTTTTTTTCGCCTTTATTTGACCTCGTTTATATACACTTTACCCATGTATGCATTACGTAAAAGATTCTGCCTTTAGTTTATTTAGAATTTTAAATAAAGAAAAAATAATTAAGGAATTAATAATTATAATTTTATTGTCACTACCACTTTGAGCAATCACGCCCTGCGATTAATCCAGTCGATATTTCACCCCCAATTAATTGGCTACCGTGTATAAATTGTAATTATTGACTTTTCACAAGACTAACAAAACGCCGCGCTATTTTTCGATAAATTAATAATTTAATGATCAAGTACGGCGTGTAAAACGGCAGCAGCAGCAGCAGCAGCAGCAGCTGCCGCCTTTGAATAAGATTATCGCGTCGAGATCAGAGGGGGTCCGAGCCAGATTTATCGCGAAAAACTTTAGCAAGCCATTCCATCGGATTTTCCGCTCGAGTCGCTTGATTAAGCGTAAATATTTATTTGGATAATTTCGCGCTTGTAATCCGCATCGAGAACTCTCGGCGCCCCGCTTCATTATGCAGGCGCGAAAATTTAAAGTTTCGCCAATTATTGCGCCGGAAAAGTATCCTAATGAAATAAGAAACTTTATAGTCCCCGGCTACGCGTTTGAAAATTAAAATAATGAATAATTCGCGCATACTTTCGAAAACTAATTTTTAATCTCGATCAACGCGCATTATATAATCTTTGTAAAATTTAATCTTTTTAACACACCTATCTCCGAGCTCGAAAAAGAGAAAGACTGCACGGGTCGTTTATTAAAATAACACGGGGCGCACTTCCCTTTGACTTCGCGGCGACGCGACGGTATATACATATAATAAGAAACCGCGGCTGCGCGGAGTATAAACTCCGCGGCTTTCAGTCAAAGAAGAAAGGGAGGAGGGGAAGGGGCGCAGCTCCCTTCATTTTTTTGCGCCAGCGCCTGCACCTCCGCGCCACCCGAATGCGAAAACTTTTTGCCGGGCCTTGGATTTAGCGAGGTGAAAAATGTCGAGCGACTCGATATAAATCCTCCCGGGGGCGATAAACGCTATATTATTTAACGGGATTTTGCAAGCGATCGGCCAAGCGTGTGATGTGCAGTCGCGATAGCATTCAGAGGCAAATCCACCCTGAACTTGCGCTTGTAAACAGGCTCGCGTGCATACGACGACCGCACACACAGAGTTGACGCTTTCGTTTGCGAAAAAGCGCGACGCGCGGGAAATGGTTCGGCGATGTACGCGTGTTTCGACTCTCGCTCTCTCTCTCTCTTTCTCTCCTATGCGCTCACTTTCCGAGAAACGGTTACAAGGCACAGATGTTTCTGCTGCTCCCGACAGGATGAGGAAATTAGTTTGCGGCCGCTACACTTCCAGGCGACGCACTGTCCGCTCGTAACCTATGTGTGCTTGGAGCACCGCTTAAGGTTGCATGGTCTATACAGTCTGAATCAAAACTCAGTCGAGATGTAAATCATTATTAATAACTATATTTACACTATAAGTTTTTTTTCCGATTTTGATGCTCGTGAATCGATAGGAAATACTTAAACGAATAAAATGCGCCTAATTGAGTGTAAAATAAATAAAAATTAAACCTTGGCACTTTTGGAAGCGATATTCAAGAAAACATCAAAATGTACGATTGTAAAAATCGAGAAAACTTAGACTATTTTTATATAATTCCATTTTTATACTGTTTATAGTGTTCAGTTAAGTTTCCTTTATGCATTTAATGAGCAAAAATTAATAAAAACATTTAAATATAGTTATTATATACTTATGATTTACTTCACGACTGACTTTTGATTCAGACTGCATAGACCATACAACCTTAAGCTGAGAAAGGGAGAGCTCCAGTGATACGCGATAGAAATTAAAATAAATTGATGCCCGCAGAATGAATTTTGCAAAAGCCGCGGTTAGACCTGCACGCGTACAAGTTTCACGAATTTCGAACGGCTGTTTTATCGTCGCTCAATCGAATTTTTTAAACGAACTCCCCCGAATAAAGAAACGTTGTGGCTATTCATTTTCGGGATATTTTGATGCCCGTCGTCTAAAGGTTCGCTGAAATTGTTACCATTGAATAGATATATCCAATGTATTATTTTATTCATTTGCTCCTATTTCTGTACACGCGATGTCATATTGAATAAGCCAGAAAAAAAAAATGTGAATCGTTAGTAAATCAAGATTACCGGGACAAAGCCTCTCCGAAGTGTCATTAAGACCTGGAAATTATCGATTGGCTCTGCGAGCAGAAGAAGAAAGGGGAAAATGGTCAAGAATGAAATAAACCGGCGAGAGCTGCTAATAACGAGCTTTTAATGCCGCATAATGACGCAAAAGCATTAGGCGATTGGTATGCGTGCTCGCGAGGGCGTGTCACTTTCTCTAAAAGCATCGACAGCGTCGCCGTGATGCTCGTGAAAGGTGTGAAGCTTGGACAGTGCAATGGTTCGCGCACGGGCAGACATAAAAAGCTCGTTAATACTTCCGTTCGTCTCCTGCATTGATATTAAACTGCTTATCGCGTCGTTAGTGACGGTAATGCGTTCACCGGTTGAAAAGAGCGAAAATTTACGTGGCGCGTTAAAAATCGCGCTCTTTTAATGCGAAAACTTGATCGTAACAGTTGCCCGTCAAGAAGTTTCGATTTTGTAAAAAGCGCGTGAGCATTGGAGTATTTGACCTGCAAATGCTTAAAAGCTTTAAAACTTTTATCGTTGTTACTTGTCTTCTTTTTACACGTAGAAAAGTTAAAACAATTTGTAAAAGTTTAACAATTTATTCCATCTTTTTTATCATTGAAATTTTCGCTATTCGTTCATTTCAAAATTTTAGAGTTCGGAAAAAGTTTCCTCTTGTAATAAAAATCTGTAATATTAAAATTTTCATATAAAGTAAGGATTATTTTAGTATAAAAGAACATATTCAATAAATTTATAAATTTATTAATTTTTATAAATTTTGCGAAATAATATAATTGTATAAAATTTAAAAACATTTCGAATGCAATTACGATAACAGAGTTTAATATTTTCATTTACGCTTATACTAATCCGCAGAACTAATTAGCAAAGCCAATAAAAAATAAGATTCCTCGTATTTTCTTAAACCCACAGACTTCATCCGCGAAACCTATACTATTTTGACATGATATAGTTACTCATGCACATAAGAATCGTACACTCAAACGTTGGGTTCAATTTTTGATAGAATTTACATAAAATCTGGACAATAATAATTCTTACGTGTATAAACAAACCAATGCCGTTATTTTTTTTTCTTCTAAAAGCATTGACGAGAGTCCCCGGATCACCGCGCGACAGTAGAATTGAAAAGAAAAATTTAGTCAAGCGCAGCAGCATCAATCCAAAAAAAAAAAAAAAAAAAGCAGCACACCGATCGGCAAATATCCCAAGCTAGCGTAAACATGCTCTCTCGTCCCCCCCTCCCGCGCCACTTGCACACAAAGATCGCACGGCGGCTAACAGTAAACCTGCATACGTAGAAATCCCGTGCTCCCTTAAAAAATAAACCGACAGAGGGGGCTCGTGAAATTTGGACCGGGCGCTGCTCGCGCGCTACCCCATTGTGTGCGCGCGACCCCGGGAGAGCTTTCCGCAATCACGAGAGCCGGGCGCGCGGTGAAAAAAGGGGAAAAAGAGAGAGAGAGAGAGGGCGTGCACACCGCAAGGCTCTAATGACGATCGATCGCCTGGCGCGATATCGATCGATCGGCGAATAACACGAGCCGCTCTCTCTCTCTCTCTCCCTAGCAGGTGTAACACAATGGCCAAAGCGGCCAGTCGCTCTCCTCTCTGGTGGAGGTCCGGCACTTATGCCTCGTACGTCGTTTGATTAACAGGACCGAGCGGTCTCGCCGCGCTGCTTCTGACACTCCCGTTTCGCGCCGTATATTAATCCGCCCCCCTTCGCGCCCCCGACCCCCGCCGGTCATTATCCTCTGCACACCCCATTTTCAACGGGCATGTTCCGCGCAGTGCGGAAAATCGAATCGGGCGAGCGCGCACCCGATATTTTTTCCCGATACCAGACACGCCGCGTTTCGCGAGTGCTTTGACAGGATCCGCGCGGAGGTGGCTGGGGTTGCAGTCGATTTCGTCGCTGCGCATATTTTAATCTTCGGATTGCGAATCTACTTTCATTGTATACGGAAGTAAAAAGAAAAAGAAAAAAGCTTTCACGTCGAGTCAGTTTTTAATATTTTTACAATTATTTTTTAAAAAGTTTCTCGGCAGAAATTTATTTAGCCAGGCATTAGAAGTAAGCGAAACAATTTTCCGCATCGCATTTTATCTCCTTTAATTAACTTTTGCCGTTTTTACGCATAGAATTTTACCCCAAGTATATACATTTATCGAGCTACGTTTCTATTGAGGATCAAAATTTATTTACAATTCGCTCCGGTGAAAAATCGACCGATTTTCCATAGGGAATTGAATTTTCTACAGGGAATCGCAACAAATTATAGTTCTCAGAGTTTCCCTTATACATTCGCGTTTCACGCAAATACCAATGCAGTATGTAGAGCCTGTATTATTGCGCGAACGGTCAGCGATATAAGCTATGGAACGACGCTATTGTTCTACAAATACGACCGTAAGGGAATTGAGATTGGATAATTTTTTTCAAAATTCAATACACCTCCGCTAGTTTCAGATGGGGGGGGGG
>UCOM01003734.1:0-15980 GCA_900474385.1 Ormyrus pomaceus
TGGAATGTACATACAGGGAAAACTGAAAAAAATTAAAATCGAAGGATTGAAACAATCTGCAATTTAAAATAATCTTTAGTAAATAATTAGAGATGTATTTATACACTTATATTTGTAAGTATGCACGTATATACGTAGATATATATAAATATATAACGAAACAAAATTTTTTTTACTACTTAAATCTTATATTTAGATCATGACAATTCAAAATATACTTAAAAAAGTGATATATCACGGCTATATTTAATTCAGTTCTGAAAGGGTTATCATTTTTTCGTGAAAATGAAGGGTAAAATAAAAATTAGTCTCTACAGTAACTAATAAACCTGATTAACGTTGTTATACGATGAATAAATAAATCTTTTACACAGACAGAAAAAAACCGATCGCGATATGCGTACTCTGAAATACCCTCATAGCAAAGCGACGCCTCGTCAGATTCATAACCGCATCCGAAGCCGACCTTCCCCCTCGCTTAAAGAAAGCCTGCCGAAACCGAGCCTGCACTCCCGCGGCCATTATTGTCCGTTATCGGGACGCCCCCGGGAGATAAATCCGGGAAAAATCGGAGCCGTTGCCGCTCGCGCGGCCGCGGCGGCGGCATCGGCGGCGAAATGTCGTCATCGGGGCGGAAGACCGAGGCTCGGGGGCGCTCGATCGTTTCATTCACGGGGCTCGCTTGACGCCTGACCCGCATACGGGGCGCCCGGCGGGGTCGGAGGAAACTGGGTGAATGAGGCAGCGGCGGCGGCGGCGGCGGCAGCAGCAGCAGCAGCAGCAGCAGCCTCGCCGCTGGAGGAGAGGTGCAGAGGAGGCTCCGCTCGATATCGGCGCTCCTCTCTCTCTCGCGCGCGCGGCCCGACCGAGCACGCACACGGCGCTTTTTTGAATCGAAGTCGCTCTTCTTTCATGAGCCGCGGAGGACTTGTGCGTAAGCGCGTTCCCGCCCCGCTGGATGGTGACGGGACGCTGCGCTAATGGCCCGCTGCTGCTGCATCAATGGGAGAGAGAGAGAGAGCACTTTCGAGGCGTTATTCAACGCGATTTTCAGCTTTCGGACGAGATTTGTTTTTAATCGGGGCTTTTTGCTGATTTGAATTAGTGTAAGATTTGCAGAGTGGGTATAGTCGGAATGCCGAAAATGATTGGCTGCATGCTCTTGGATTGTAAAAGCCAATAAATTTAGTAGATTATTTAAAGTCTAGTAATGAACGTATTAGTTTGAAATGGATAATGCTCGGTAAATATGTACATTGTAAATTATGTAACTCATTCGTTATATATTTTGTACAATAACCCTTACAGTAGTCAATGCAGTGCATGTATAAAAACTGTTCCGGTTAAAACAGTAACTTTAGAATTGAATTTATAACTCTCTCCTAACTTATTCCACAAACCTATTTTTACGTAGCGAATTTCAGGCTTTAACATTTTCATTGTGTCAAACAGCATAAGAATAAAAATAAAAAGTTTCTAATTGGCTTACACACCTATTTAAGTAATGTCACACTCGTTCAATTAGAGTATATTTGCACATTCCGTAATAATTATTCCTGCAGGAAAATATGTTTATTTTAAAGGTATAGAATTGTATGAATTTCCATTACTTTCCAGAGTATCTCCTGATCAAAAGTTTATAAAAGAAACACTAATAAGGAACTGCCGCATCTTCCAACAAAACAGTCATCTCGGCGCGACAAAACAACCGCATATCGTGCGAAAGATCGAACAACGTCATCGCGCAAAAGAATTAGCGGGCGCGAGAAAAGCGCAGGGAGCAAAAAGCGGGTGTGCTGTTTCGCGAAAAAAAAAGTGCGCGCCGCGCTTGCACGCATAAGAAAAAAGCGTCGTCAACGCCGAGCATCAGAAAGGGAGAGAGAGAGAGAGAGAGAGAGAAGGGCTCGCTGTTAGGAAGGGGTTATGTGCGCACGGAGAGAGGCGCGTCCCTGGCAAAGGCCACGTGGTGAGGCGCGCGCGGAACAATCGGCGCCGTGACGTCATGGGGCGGCGAGCCAATCGGCCGCGGGCTCCATTCAAAGGCTGGCGGCCGCGCGCGCCAGCGGTAACTCCGCGACGTCCCGTCCAAAGGCGAACCTCCCGTCCGACTGCAGTTCGTCCTCGACTACTGAGGCCGACGCGCGAGCCGCTCCCGAGCTCTCTCTCTCTCTCTCTCCTCTCTTCCTGCACACTCTTCTTCTCTTTCGGACTTCTGTTTTTTTTTGTACCTCCTGCCTCCTGTCTCTTTCCTTACTTTGCAGTTCGCGTTGCCTTGCTTTCTTGGATTATATGACTATTTTTGCCTGGCCAGGCGCTTTCGGAGTGATAAGTATGTAAGGGAATTCGTTCGGCTCTTGTTAGACTGATAAGGTACGGTCTGACTTTTCGCACTGTAGAATTTTAGTGGATGCTGCTCTTTACCTTTTTTTTATCTTAGTTTCTATCAAAATTTTTTTTTTTTTTCGATCGAATGAATTATTTTTACAACTCAAATGTCTTTTTAAATAGCTGTTACTTTTTAATATTTATTTTGTCGACAGACAAACAAATCGTGTTTATACGATTTTTTACTTTGTACAAACCGAGAAATATTTTAGTGTAAAATCGTAGACGTTTCGTAGAGGCAAGCAATAAAAATGTTCGCTTTACATTCAGTAGCATCTCGAGACACGCTCTTTCTATGCTTTTTTTTTTAATAAAGACGAAAAAAGTAAGTCCCACCGTGCATCGAGAAAGCAAAAGTGCGCCCTTTTAAAGAAGCTGCAGCAATCTAATCTCCGTCGCTGTCGATGCACAAGTCACTCTCCTTCACCTCCGCAAAAATCTGGAGCGCTTTTCGCCCTTGCTGAATGCGCGAGAGTCCAAAGTAGCCCGCGAAGAATTCGATTTTTTCGACTCGGAAAAAGAATGTGGCGCTCGGCTTTGTGCATTATACACGGACGCGCTCCGGTTGTTCGCCCGCGGAACCGCAGCTCGAGCTGGATGCAGATAAATGAAATATATTGAGATGTAGATTCGACAAGCCAACGAGAGTCGAGTGTCTAGTTAAGTTACGTGTTTTTATTTTAAACTCTTTGTATACCGCACTCGTTTGCTCGTTCGTCAAAATTTTTTTTCTTGAATAATTGGTTTTACCCTTTTATCATGTAAGGAAGACGGTTTCTCCGGTGGTCCGTCATATTTCCGCATCGATTGCGACGGCCCGAGTGACAAGTACCTCTGCGAACGCCGAGGACAAGCGAGAAAACGAGCATCTTTTGGTAAGTAAAACTGTTAGTTAGCTCCTACGCAGGTAGACATTGTCTATATATTTTCTATCAAAATGCCGTGTTTTTAAAATTGTAACTCATTTGCACTCTGCATTAAACATCTGTATTATTCATTGACTAACCAAACGTAAATTAAACTTACCGTTCGCCTCGAAAACTAACAAACACACTTAACAAGTAAAATTAGAAAAACAAATGTTCCAACTGACATGTAATGAATAATTAGCGTGGACAATTAGCAACAGCTGCCAATAAGGGAAGGCGAGCACGTATTTTTGCTCAATCTCCGCCGAGCACGAGTCAATGCCTTCCTCTCTCTCTCTCTCTCTCTCTCTCTCTCTCTCTCGGTGTCGCGCGCTCGCGATCGATTTTCGCTCGTCGAAAAAAAAAGGAACGGGAAAAGGCAGATAAAAGCGCGAACAATATTCGCCTCGAGGCTTCGGACAAATAACGCGAAAGTACTTCGCTCGCCATGCCGTAACGCCTTCTTTGTCCTGCATTCTCCGAAAATAACTAGTGTTTTGAACAAACGCCGTTGTATCGAGGAAAGTGAAAATCTGGAATTATGTTCAATGTCAGGCGAGAAAGGGGGAATAAGGAAATTTCGGTTAATTCTTTTTTAAATCCTTATCGTTATTTTACATTACATTTGTGTAATCTTTACAGCTAATATGTAACATATTAAAAATGGCTAATTTCACTGTTTATTTAAACAATTTCCAACATCCAAATACCCTCTGAAAACTTTTTACAATAAAAGTCGCGCGCTCCTTAAAACGCTTTAAAGAGGGTGAAGTTGAGGGATTGCGCACTTGCGAGAATAATCAGTTAGAGCCGCGAAGAGGCTAAAGGGCCAGCAGCTGCATTTCCGTGCCACTCACCTCTCCCTCTCTGACGCTTATACAACCGGCACTGTTCGCGATATCGATCAAATCATCCCGACTCACGTCCGCAACTGCTTGACGCCGCGGTTCAATTTCTTTTCGTTCTATTAATTTTGGTTACGTTTTGCTCGGAGTCGTAGATTTATTAGGATATTTCGTTATTTTTCATATTGACAATCACTCTCTTTGGTTTGACTTGACTGAAGTTTTTACGATTTTTAATTAGGAACTTAAGTTAGAAGTTCAGAAAACGCTATTTAAAGTATGTAGTTCTTTTGTAAACAAACAACTTTTTGACGTCAATAAATTTCATTCATCCTCAGACTAGTTCGAAATCGATAATTGCACATAAGAATCGAATTTTTTTAACAAAATACAAAGCAATTTAGTATTTTTAGCTCAACATAGTGCTCAGCGCATTGTATACATGTTTAGAAATAGATTCTGATAAACAATTTATTTTTGTTTCGAGGGATTCGAGATCTAATTGAAGGTCCGCCAATAATGCATTTAAAGCTATTAGAATTGAAACACGTTCATGATTCTAAAATTACATCTCTGTTTCTGATATTGACCTGATAAAAGTAGTAAAAGTAACTATTAAGTCAGACAACGAAACGCCTCATTCCTTCACTGTAACGAAACCAATAAACTCGCTTTTTTAATACAAAATTCATCAACTCAGCATTCCATTTCGAAGGAATCAAGCTTTCAATAAAACAACGAAATCAGCATCTCGCGGCAGGTATAGAAAAAATCCGAAAAACATTTGAAAATTTCCGCATAATAATCGCGCGCACGTAGGTACGTGCGGGACGGCAGATATTTAGCCTCTCTCTCGTTAATTGGGTCAAAATATGTACACCCCCGTTGATCGGTCGGAGGGGCGGTTTCATCTCTCTCCGTCGCACTCTCGCCGTTCCAAAGTGCACGTCACATCGGGGGAGGTAGTGACGTCAGGCCGTAGCAGAGTCGCGATTGGCCGCTGGCTCTCTGACGTCACTGCTTCCTTCTCTCTCTCTCTCCCGCGCTCGGCGGAGCGTCCAGGTAGAGAGGAGCGACGGGAGAAGGGAGAGAAAGACAGAGGACGAGGGTGCAACGGGGTTCAAAGTCCCAGTTTCCCAAGGCTGTCCGATCGGAGAGGTCGCCGAGCCGAGCGCGGCCTCGTAGGTATATAGAGACGAGAGGCGCGCGCTTTCATCTCGCGAACGATTTCGCTTTGCGATTTCGTTAATTTATCGTGTAGCCCGCCAGCTTCGAATTGTTTATCATTTTTTGGTAGTTCTGCTTCTTGTCTTTCCTAAGGTGGGCATTCCTTTTTTTCATTCAATTAGAATCGCAGGGAGAAACGCTGCGGTTGGAGGTTAACTCTACTGCTGTTTGCAAATACCTTCGATTAATTAATAAGTATTTTTAAAAACTGCACAGCTGCACTGTCTAAATCGAATTGTCTTCTCTTTTACCCTTTATTATTAATTGTTAATTAATTTTTTGTTTTTTATGCGCATTAAAAAAGTAGAATAAAATTAGTTTTTATCGTTCCTTAAGAATTTTACGAAATGCAACTCGCAGGAAAGATTGAAAAATATCTAAAATCGCAGTCACTCCTCACTCAGCTTGCGCGGTTCGGGAAAAACAAAGCAATTTCCAGCCCTCGGCCTCTTTTCCATCCGCGCGCTCGGCTGCTCGCTCCCTCGCCGCACGTCCTTGACAATCTTTGATCTTGGATAGGGACGCGAGACGAGCAGCCGAGTCGAAGGGCGTTTGCGAGCGCCACGGCGTTGGAAGGTTTTTTAATGAATTTCTTTCGCGCTTAAAGATCTCGCTTTCGCTGCGCTGTTTCGCCGCTACTTTAAAGCCGCTCTGCAAGTATATCCCTCGTTCCGCAGCGTTTATTGAGTCTTCTGTCGAATGCATTGGGAATGCTAAGAATTTCGCTGGAATCTTGGAATGTATATTGCGCGAATGCACACTTTTCGAAATTTTTTGACTTGCTTTATTTTTTTATTTCGCTCGCATTAGTAACGTTTTACTATAACTCATTTTATAAAAATATATTTAGATTTTTGAAAATACTGCTACGAATAATTTTTACACATTTAAAATATAATAGATATAATATAAAAATGTAAGTATATACTCTAAACAAAATGACGAAAGTAGAATCTCAATATAACTTGTGCAAAATAACCCCGTGCACACGAACACGTGGAAAGAAGTGCATCTATGTTATTCCGCACGACGCGTATAAATAAGACTCCCTTACGAGTGCTTTGCGCATCTACAAAGTACGCCATCGAGGGGCCAAGTCAAATTCAGCGCGCATTGCTCGACGCCCTCCGAGGGGTGTTACGTGTACGTATTATTATCTGCCCCCTTCGACGATGCAGCTCGCGTCGCTCTCTTTACCCACACCTAACTCCGCGTCGATGTGCGATCGTTTGTATACTTGGAAAGACGCGATACCGACTGCTTTCCGTTTTCTTTTCTTTGAAATTTTTATCGTGATTTTAAGAATGTATAGAATTAAGTAATCCTAAGAAGCCTTCAAATAAATCTTTTTATTCAATATTAAATAAAACTACAGTGGTTCGTATTTCTGCAAGTGGATTCAAATAATAATAATTTTTTATTTCTTTGCAGGAGTTTGAAAAAAAAAATTTTAATTTAATTTTAATTTTCATTTATTGTTTCGTTACAAATAAAACGTGAAAACTTTTTTTAAAAAGCCCATAACGTATAAGCAATATTTAAGAACCCCACTTTATCCAAAAATATTTTTTACTGAATATTCGTTTAATAATTATAAATAAAGTTTATTTCCGTCGATAATTAAGCGATTGACGTCAGTGAAAAAATTCAAAACGCCGCACCGGAACCTCCAACTTGAGTGTGCTTTCGCGCTTTCCCAAAATCAAAACAATCCAATCCAGTGCACCGAACGCGAATCAAAACAAATTTCGACAGGCCTAAAATCCCGAAAATTTCTCTCGAGATAAATCGGGAAGCATCGATAGGGGCCCTGTGCACAGAGAGCCCCATTGTAGGGGAGCGCACCGCGATGACGGAGACGGCGTCAGAGGAGAGAGAGAAAGAGAGAGAGGAATGGAGCAGCATGACCCGCTGACCCACATTCACGTTTGCGTCATTCACAATCTCGCCCCACTCCTCGGGCCGCTGTACTCCTGCGGCGTGCGCCTGCCTGCCTGCCTGCCGAAGCTCGAGAGAGCGAGAGAGAGAGAGAGAGAGCGCGCGCACCTTTCGAAAAATGAATCGACTGCCGCGATGATTCATTTTCATTCTCGCCTCCGAGCCCGCGTCTGCTCGTTCAATAGGCCAAGTTGTCGCGCGACCGACTCTCCTCGAATCGATTCAGTGATCCCGGGGCCCGAAACTGGCTCTCGTAAGGTCTGAGAGAGGGAGCCGAGCTTCGCCGAAGGTTGTCCGTTGGAAGTAGCGAGCGATTTGTTCGATGGTAAAGTTTTGCTTTTTTTCATGGATATAATAACTAATAATTAATCGATCTACGCGTTTTGATATAACTCTGCTCGGAAGAATGGATTTTAACCTTGAACAGGAAGAACATTATTGAGAGCTTATCGATCGAAAAAGAAAAGCTATCGAGAAAGAGAGTAGAGTGCATTTTCTTTTCGCATCGTAAGAAAATAATTTTCTCGATATAATCCAAGTTCTAAAGAAAATTCATTATTTACGTGTGTGTGTGCAATATCATATATCGATATACTAATAACACGATTTTCAATAAGTCCAACTCATAACCACATTCGCCTCGCGAAGCGCGCCCAAGTCGCAAAAACAAGCCGATATACAGCGAGAGTAGAGTGCACCGAATAAGCGAACGGTTCAATTTGGCAAAACGCAAGACGGCTCGGGATGTGCGCGTGCCAAAGGAACCCGTCGGCTTTCCCGGAGAAAAATCTACGCCCCGATAATACGCAAACATGCATGCACTTAAGGATACACACACGGACGTGCATAAGCGCACGGATTTCGCGAACGTGGCGCCCTTGGCTCGTCTTCTCTCGGCTCTCTCCACCCTCTTCCTGCCGCTCGCTGACCTGAATATCTATGTATAGAGACGCCAGGCTATTTATAGAAGCGCACCCTCACTGTACCCCCCACCCAACCCGTTCCTCGCATGCTTCTTCACACCCCCCTTCTCTCTCTCTCTCTCTCTCTCTCTCTCTCTCTTTCTTTTGCTCCTTCGTACACACACGTTTAAACGCATACGTACTTTTACTTAAATAATAATTTGCAGCAACCGCTAGCAGAGATTAAATTTATTGTCAATTGCTTCGTTAGTCGCCTTTTTTCATTGTTTGACTTCTAAGGGTTGTTGCCACCCCTTTTTTTTAGATTAATTACGACTTACAGTGTTTCATCAGTATATAAAATAGCATTGCTTTTAAATATTTTGAATATTTCAATTCCTTTCTCTTTTACTTTTTCTAAAACTGCTTTGCTTCTAAAAATACACTTGCTATTAATCTCACGATATGAATCTCTCATGATATGACTGAAAACATATTTTACACGCGTTTTACTTGCGCGCGTACGTATACTTTTTTTTCTGTAAATATGTACATGGTTCTACTTACAGCTTCTGCAAATAGCTTGCTTCGCGTAGCATTATACGGCTACGGTTCCGCTCGGTAAAAATAATGCATATTTACATGCACGCTTAGGTTATTTTTCATGAATTTTTTCAATGCCTCGCTCAATCTCGCGCTCCCTTACTAATGTAAAATTAATGCATATAAATTCCAGCATTTTTACGAGCAGTATTTTTAGACCGCGCAAATGGGCTTTCAGCTAAAACAGAGAGGTCCTGACCTCGGTCAATCTTTCTTCGTCAGCTCTTCTGCAGTCTCTTCTCTATCGTCTCCTGCCCTTATCTTTTTCCTGCTTTTATTTCCGACGCGATAAATCGAGCAAAGTGTGAGAGAAGAGAAAAAAAAGCTTATTTTAGGTTCAGATTGCAACGCTTTTTTTATTTGTTTTTTTTTCGAAATATTGTTAGCCAATTAAATTAAGATGATTCAATATTTGAAAACGAGAATAACTATAATTTTATTACTTATTTTATTAGTAATGAATTTGCAAAATTAGAACTCTTTTTATGAGATAAAAGGACATTATTAGTGTTGGAATTAATTTATGAAAATGGATCAATTTCATATTTACAACGTTACTTACAGAGGATACAATTTTATCAGAGACAAGCGATAAAATCTATAAATATCAGAAATGGAAAAAGAGAAATGAACTCTAAAAATATATTAGTCGATTGAGTTTTACGTCAAGCACATGATTCAAAATTTACTATAGCAATCGATTAAAAGGTGATAAAAACAATTTTCACGTGAACCAGTAACAAGATAAAATCGGATCGAATGTCGAATCAATTTATAATCAGTTTATTTCGAGCAATGAATTAGATTCTCTTACAAAGAACACATTTAACAGACAAGTCCCAAGATAAAAACAGTGTCATTTTTTTACATTGACTTCAAGGTGTATCCCAGTAAACCAACAAACCGCAGTACTCAAACGAATTTAACCCGTTACCAAATTCAAACCCGACCCGAAACGTTATCCGAATATATACAAGTCCGGTTTCTTTCGCGGAAAGTCGATAACCTTACGCGCTGCGCGTCCGAGAAAGAGAAGGAGTCGGAGGCAGCGTCGTGTCGCGGCGAGTTCACTGGCCCGGCGCAAGCGTGCTACCCTCTGACGTCACCCAGTCACGGTGACGTCACTGGTTCGCGCCGCCGCAGCTACCCCGAAGCGAGCGCTCGGTTGACGCCAGTCTCGAACGCGCCGTCGCTTGGGCGAGGACGGCCAGCAGCGCTCCGCTTCCTCTTCCGCTTTTTCGCTCTTGGCTCTCGAGTCGTTTTCCGTTGTTTCGGTTAGACTTTCACCCCTTTAGTGGCCTTTTTTTTATTTATAAATGGTAAATGTAACTGGTGAAAGGGCGGATTTTGGTTTACGATTTTCTGCATTCTTTGAAATTCGGATGATTGCTCGCTGCTTTTTTCTAATTTTATGTTACTGAAATCCCTTTGTTCGCGGTATCGAAATTCACCGCGGATTTTAACTGCGCTACTATCATGTATAAAGCGTACATAAAACAATAATTAAAAATAGATAAAAGAAAACAGATATTTTGAAATACTTATATTTTTATCAAATTTAAAAAAGAAGTCAAATAAATAACTATTTTAACCACTTCTCCCTAGACCAATTCAATTTTATTACACTCTTAAACAACAATTCCATTTAAAAAAAGCACCTCTCCTGCCTAAACCTAGTGTTTTGATTTATTTCCTCAGAGCGGTAAGGCAACGAATAAAAATAAAATTCCCCAGCTACACACCTCCCGCAAACAGTTGCAGTGCGCACGATCGAGCGAAACTGGGCAGCGCGATATACTGTGCTACGGATAAGTGCACGTCCACGACGACGGAAAGAGAGAGAGAGAGAACTGCAATACCCAGGCAGGTCGATAAAGTCAGCGAGGTGTAGGCCGACTTGCGCACAGGTAAAATAAAACGAGGCTCGCGCGCGCGCGCGCAAGCGGGGGTGCATTATTGAGGGAGCGAGGAGACGAGGCGATCGCTGCAGGCTTTGGAGAGTCGCCCTCCGATGGCGCGACGGTTAATCTTTCTCGCGAGCGTGCGCGCGCCACTTTCGAACGCTCGGGAGACTCGGACGCGTCTGACTTGAATCGGCTTTGTACTACTTTGAACTCTGCCAAGTTGGATAGGTATAATGGCGATGCGAAGTATCTGCTGCGTTTATGTTTACAAAAATGACACTGATCTGTGGCAGAGTGTATTCATTCGAACTGAACGTGTTGTATCGTATGAATTGTATAGTTTTTTTTAGCTCTTGTAAGAAATTACTTTGCTGTACTATAGCACACAATGGATAAATACTATACTTATTGTAAAGCCTAAAAATTTCGAATAAATTATTCATCTCCTCATTTGATCAAATTATATAATTGGTTTATAGTTTGACATTATCAATATAAACATTTAGTTTCTTATTAAACTTGACAAAGACATGAATGTAAAAATACAGTCGTTTGACTTTACATGCACCAAATCATAAACTACACTTGCTAAATTCATTAAAATCTTTCTTTATAAAACTGACTTTTCCCATGAAATAAACGGTACCGAGCGAGCGCAAAGGGGAACGGGCAGAGAAAACGGTTAAAAACCGGCGGCGCGTCGCGGCCCCAGATAGCCCGTTATGCCCTCGTAAGAGCCCCGTATATATCATGTAATTACGATGATCTAGGCTACTCGGCGCTATATCCACGCCAATGAGTCCTACGGGGCTTCCCCGGGGGGTGGTTGGGATTAATCCAGTTTACCTAGCGCAGCTCCGGGGCTTCTTATGCACCTCTCTCTCTCTCTCTCTCTCCCTCTCTCCCTCTTTCTCTCGCTCTTCCACCACGGACGGACGGACGCGCTGCAGACCCGAGCGGGAACAAAAAGAATGTGCCAGCTAAACAGAAAAAAATCACGCTTCCACGCGAGAAATCGCCTTTTTAAATTGTTGTACTTTACGCCCGACTCGGGGCCGCGGCGCGGTTCGTTCGCATTTTCGCAGTTTTAGGTAGGCGCATCATTCGTTAGCGGAAACCGCGATAAGTCTGCACTTTAAGGAATAAGAAATTTACGTGTCGACCGACAGATTGAAAAAAAACGAGCTCTTATAATTTTTTATTTCCAATAACTGATAGGAAATCTATTTTAACTTCGAAATAACGAGCCAACGAATCGCTAAATTAACGCGAAAAGATCGGAGTACCGCAAGAGGTCATCGGCTCCCGGTTTCGTTGGGGTGGCAAGGATTTCCGAGCGTCCCTTCGCGGTTACATGAATCTGCCCCGCTGCATTACGTAACCGCTCCTTATACCACGCTGGCGCAAAGAATACTTTTTTTTTTCTCCACACTTGGCATTTTAAATCACGGCCTTGCGTTATAGCTGCGTTAGCTTATAATATTGATAATTTAATCTGTTCTGCGTACTTTTCAATTCTTTGTATTTAATCAATTTTATCTGTCACTTAATGGTTAAGAAAACATAGTGTATAATACATAAAAAAATATAAATGATTATTAATACCTAAATAATTAGATAATTTAGATGGAGCATGTAAACGAATTACTCATGTATTTTAATGTTTTCCATTTTCATGTACACGCATAATGCATAGTTTGTTTGTTAAAAAACTGATATAATTTTCTTTATTCGTCAATAATTTGTCTTTACATGAATTTATTTTTAGATACATTCTCAAGTAGTATTAAATAATTTAGTTTTAGCAAATATAAAAAGCGTAAGCAAAAAAATCAATAAAGAAAAAAAAAAGATCTTATTTAATACTACTAAAATTTTCTGATTGTAATGTCTTTCTCGAAGCGTTAAACATCCTTGATAGCGCTTAAGAGTTTTAAAACTGTTCTTCAACACGCTTCCACAAATAGTTTAATAGCTTTTTTGTCTGTCATAGTTACGTATGCACTTTCGTACAGTAAATTTCAAGTTTTGCCTACCGTATATTGCAGCGTTGAGGCTTTACATTCGATATAAGACATTTATCGCCGATATATAACACGAAAGAAACAAGAGTAAGAATAAAGAAGCGGAAGTAAAGTTGGCACAGACGACTCAAGCCGCCTAGAGACTGCCAGGGACTACACCGCCAGGAGATCGAAGAAAGAAGAATAATTTATAAAATAGGCAAGCCGTCTTATGTTTCTGTCTTATTTCATTGTAGGTTTGCGATATGAAATATGACATAAACTTAAGGTGGTTACCTATATAACCAACGATCATCACCATCTTCATCGTCGTCGTCAACTTCGGACAGATCCCGAATCACAACAAGATCGATAATCATGTTTCACTGGCAGTGGGTAATTTAGAATGAACTTATTGAATGTCATTGTATCGACCAAAATTATGTATAGATTTGTTCCATCTGTTTCATTAATAAATAGTTTTTATAGGTGAAATGCATTTGGTGTATTATTTTCTTTCATTGATTACTTAAAGTAGATTATTATTATTTTTAATTGACACCTTCTAATTTTGCGATCACTTTTATTCAAGTATGTTCTTATTTGTTTATTTGCACAAATTGCACTTTAGTAGAATTTATTTCATTTCAAGATTTCAACCTAAAAGCTGCAATAAATTTTTAATTTAATTCATGTTTTATTTTTTCATCACATTCTTATAAAACAATATAATAATTGAAAAAGTAATAAGTATTAAAATTACTCTGAAAATAATTAGAAGGAATATTTTATAATTTATTGTCATTTTTAAGAAATTATCAAAAAGCATCGCATTATAGTCACAATTTTAAATCTTAATCTTTACTTTCTTTAATTTAACGAGCCAACTTATAATATATCTTTAGTTGTTTTCAAAGAATTTTACATGTTTCTTTTTTATTTTTTCATAAACTTATTTAATGAAATGTTAAATTAAATTATTTTTGTGATTTCTTTGTTATTTGATATATTTCCAAGGGAAGAAATGGAAATTTACACGTGAATCTGCATAAAGTAATCCAACCTCATCATTCTCAATTCACCATTACGTAAGTTATTAAACTATTTATCCGTATTTTGTATTACGTAAGCATAGATCATAGAATTTTGTCTGTTAGTAGTCTTAACATCATTACGAGTAAAATGACGAAAAGGATGTATTGTTAAAACTATTCATTGCTTTTAAGAATATAATTCGTTAAGAAAATTGTTTAATAAAATTATATTAGAACTTTTATTATTAATTTTAATAGTTTAGTCAAATGTAAAAATGGTTAAAAAATAGCTTAAAAAATAATATAAGCTGCTGTTAGAAACGTACACGCCTAGTATAGCATCAACAGCGTGTATTTTCTAACGGTGGTTTCAAACTTCTAAAACTGTTTGCAGCCAAAGCAGTGACCGCTGCCTTTGCGCGTTCTCAAAAAATCTCTAAGGCAGCTAATAATCCCATCCCCGCTCTTGGGCAGGCGGGTCAATCGCGGGCACATTCGACAAAGCAATAATCCGGCAAACTAAAACGTCGGCCGGGCAAAAAAGTCTCGCGATCGTCAATTAATAAGTAGTAAAGCTTCCGCTCGGGTCGGCCGGGGTCCAGACAGACGCGGCTCGTCATCGTCGCGGGGGGGAAGCCTCGGGCGGGAGGGTGAGAGAGGCTAAGCCGAATCCTGGCAAGTGTCGCCCAAGAGCTTACTCGGCTAGTGTTACCCCCGGCGGCCGGGGAGGCGGCGGCGCGAGGCGAACGAGCGAGCGTAGGCGCACACGTAGCACCCTTTTCGAGAGCGCTCGCATTCCACCCTTATTAGATTCGAGCCTCCGGTGCCGTCTGAACGGCCGCGCCGTCGCTCGACGTCTTTTTTTACCGCTCGCCGGCCTCTCGCTCCATTTTTTCCGGGTAAAGGGCTCGCTCGCTCGCTCGCTTGCTTGCTTGCTTGCTTGCTTGCTTGTGCGCGCCTTCGTTATTCTCGACTTTCCGTCTTGTCTGCGCAGCTTTGCATTCTCGGCGCCCAAATGAGATTGCGCGGAATTGATTGTAACGCGATAAGATGAGGTTCATTGATGATGATTTTAAGGCCAATGAATAAATCTTTACTTTATTAATTCTTTGTAACTTTATTATGTTGAGCTTAGTCGCAGTGCGGTGTTGCAAAAGCTTCTATCTTATAATTAAAAGCAGCTCTTCAAAATATTTATGCTTTTTTTCTCTTTTATTTTTTTATCTTATTAGATGACTTTTATGTATTGGTTTACTTTACACAAATGCGATTAAAATTGCACAAATAATGCTTATATACTAAATCAATTATTATTACTTAAATATATTGTCACTTTTTCTCTACTATTTCCTCTGTACTGCTTTTGCATGCTAATTTAAACAAATTTTATTGTTAGAAAAGCAAGTTAGAAAAGCATAATCTTAAAACATCGCTCGCCTGTACGTATTAGATTAAAAGTAACTGTACAACACTACCTTTGAGCAACATAACATAAAAATTGAAAGCCCAAGAAAGAGCAGGCGAGAGCAAGCAAGTCGAAAAGAAAGCTTAGCAAGGTATAAAACGAGCGCTCGCCTCGTCGTTACTACTAATTAGGTCGTTCTAATGCCGAATCCCACTATTTACCGAAGGAGATAATTGCCTCGACGGCGACACACACGTACGCGCAGCCGAGGCCCGGCGAGTGGGTGTGTGTGTGCGCGCGCGCGTGCAGCGGAGTGGCCGCCCGGCGTTTTTAAGGATTCACCTCTTCACAATACCATTAAACGGCGGAGGCGCAGCCGTTACATAAGTCGCGAGACCGCGATCGGCAGAAATCTGGAATTCTGATTCGCGGAAGGCTGCTGCAGCGAGCGGACGCGGGGAAAAGTGGTTTTCTGTGGAAACGGTATTTTTTTCTTTTAAATGCGCGAGGCGAAGGAGAATTATGTTGACAAGTTTTTTTTTTCGTAATTTCGACGTTATTATTAGTTCTGATTTTAACTTCCCCAATGGAAAACGTATGCAAATGTATGAAAAAATTTAAAAACATATGAAAATGTAAGTTTGACTTTCATTTCGGACTTTTCGTACATTTTTATATGTTTACGTATATTTTTGTACGGTTTTATAAGGTTTTGTACATTTTTATAAGTATAAAATTATTTATTAAATTATTTATTTACTAAATAATTATTATATTAAATTATTAAATTAATTTATTAATAATAATAAATAATAATAATTTAATT
>UCOM01003735.1:0-15974 GCA_900474385.1 Ormyrus pomaceus
CGGGTGCAGAAACCGCATAACCTATGCGGTTTTTGCACCCTTTCTATTGGAATTTATAGGATCTTTGCAACCGGGTGGGACAAGGCCCGCGCGCGAGCAAAAGAACGAAGAACCCGCACAAGGTCGCGGCGCGGCGCGTTGTCCGCTGCTTATTAAAGCGAATATAAGTCCGTCGGGCAAGATCAGGCGGCCGGCAGCTTCGTCGCCTCGACACAGAAAGAGACAGAGACAAAGAGCCGGCCTGCTGTCGGCGCCGCCGTAGCTTTCTTGAGTAATATCTCACCTAGTTCTATATCGCGTGAGCATACCGCGACAGGCCCGATAGGCGCATTCAGGTCCGTTGATTGGTTTTAAACAGGGCCCTGCGCCAAACTGCAGGTCTATTTTTTTTTAAAGGAGGCACTTAATATGCAACGCTGCTTTCATCTCAAAGACTGTATGCGAATCGCAATGATTGTTTATTAAAGTTTATTTTTCAATTTGAAGCGAATCATGATGTGAATTCAATAAGAAAGTGGACGAAGGTTTTTGAGAAAATTCCCAAATAATGGACTAGCTACAGTTCGCAGTAAAAAAAAGGCGACCGAACCTACTATTTCCCCATGCAAAAATTTGTTTAATTACTCTTGTTAGTGCAACGCAATTGCATACAATTTAGCAACTGTCGTAAAACAGTTTTTGTCGTCAGACGTGCAGTTATAACACGCTAAAATATTTTTTGAGGGATTAAAAGCTGTATTTACGAAATGAAAATTGAAAACGCCCACGTATATCTCGAGGGTTGCAAAAACCGGCGGCTTGTGTGGCGTTTCTGAATATGCGCGTAACTTGCATAAATTTGATAAATTAAAAAATGAACGAAAAATTACGTCGTTTCACCAGGAAAAAAGTCCGTTTTGATTTACGTTTTATAATTTCAGCACGGTACTAGGAACGGTGTCATAAATTTGTATTCGAGTTGTATTGTTTAATAAATAAGATGATAGGACGCGCCTTTCCAATTTGAAAGTGCTGCAACATCGAGACATAATTTTCTAAATGTCAATCATCATTCTTTTACACGAGTTATTACGCAAAAATGTTCTATATAGTAAATTCTACTCAAGATTAAATGAAGATTCTGTGATATTAATCATCTGGAAATTGCATAATAAAAAAATTGAAAAATAAGTTCGGTCGTTTTTAAAACGATCCGACAATTCCGATAATTCCCGCTGCTTTCTAGCCTAACAAATCGTTGCCTAGTCTTCTAAATATTCCGCAGCCTTTCTTTACGAGGAAGTAAAAGTGATAACATATTAGAAATCGAAGTAATTGAATGGTTCAGTAAGCCCACGTAGATTGGCATTGCCGGTTGCGGTCTATACTCTCCTATATACGGCTCGACGACCACAATGCGTTCATTATCGCTTGGTAGCTCTGGCTGCCTCTACTGCGCCCAGCTCTCGTTGGAACCGACATAAACCCGGAATGTCTTTGTCTACCCGCGCTTCTAATGGACGACGCGCGACACGCGCATTCGACACCTCGAGGAGCGTACAGTTCATTCTTTTCATCAGCACGGTGTATACGGCGAAAGAGGGAAAGCGAGGAAGAATGCGCGCGGTGACAAACGTCGGGGATTGTCTGGAAACGGCTACTGCACTCGGTGCGTTACGCGCAGCTACCGAGGCAGATTTAAGATACGCGGATTGTACTCGAATTCTTAAGAAATACGGCCGGCGAGCCTGCTTTGCTAATATTCCGCGCAAATATACTGCTGGCAACGTTTCTCTTTTGTACGGGGCGCATGAATGAGATGACGCGAAGCTATTCTTTCCTCGGCTTTTGTCCTAGCTGGTGAATAGCTAGTGCGAAAGAATATAATATGCACGCCGCACCGCTTCTGCCGTGCAAGTTGAGCGGAAATTCCTGAAACATTTTTCCTTGCAGTGTGTCACAAAGGGGAGCTGAATTTACCCCGTACACGCTAAGTAAGGATTGCGAGAATCAGTTGAGGCAATTTATCAATTAAACTGGTTTCAAAAGCGAACAATATTTAATCAATTCTATTATTTTTACTCGATGTTATTGCTTGTTTCTTTGCGCAGAACATTTAGATAAGAATTAGTACCATTCTATTAGCCAATCTATCCTCTTATTTGATGCTTTTGAATCAGACTAATTGCAAAACATGATGATTCTCTTTAGAATACTCTGAAATTTTCACCTACCAATTTTAAACTTTACATTTGCTAAATAAAAGTAAAAATGCCATGCCATTAAAATTATTGTTTAAATAATAATAAATGCAAATAATAAATGTTTTTTATTTATGTCAAAAAACCGTTTTATAAATTAACACAAACAAGACACGAATGCAATACTACAATGAATTTGTTTGTACTCTCTCTAAGAACAATAGGAACAAATTTCACAATAAAATCCTCCTTGATTGTATATCATTTGATAATTAGCCTCGGAGATTTTCCGCGAAAGAAGTGTAAAAAGTAAACATAAAAGTCCTAATGATGATGACACTTTAGAAGCAAGTAAAAATAAAATACGAGCCAATAAGTACCGGATAGAGTAGCTTATTTTCTAAAATAAGACAATTCCAGGAAATCGAAGCTACCGCTTGAACGCGCCGTTCTTACTTGATTCACTTCGTAATTCATAATCATCAGTGCGATCTAACGACTCGCTTCGCTCCGGGCGTCCCTTGCAGCTTGCAACCGATAATTTCTAATTCGCTAATAACCATCTTGACGTAGAAAAGAAGTTTGTACACTGTTCTGCCTTGGATCTGCTTGTTCCGCCTGGTTCGATATTCTGCATTGTGGCTATTTAACTACTGGGAGTTGGGTAAAAAGTTCTCTAGATTGTTTACTTTTCTATTATTTTTTCTTGTTCTTTTTAGGAATTTTTTAATGATTCTTTCGCCCTAATTCCGGCATCATTATCGTTTTTACGTAAAGAGGTAATAGGATTGTAAAAAAATTGCCTACTTGTGCAATCATTGTTTGTGCAAATAACAGAATATCAGTTACGGTACCCTACATACCTTTAAATAACTATAGAAGCCGTTAAAAGTGCAAAACAGCGTTAAAAATTTGTCGGAAATAATATAATAGTTTCTTAAAAAACTTTTTAAGCCAGCAACTTTGCAGTAAAATATTAATGCCTTTTTTACTCAAAATAATTAGGTAGGATTAATAATAGATATCATCTGGCTAAAGAAAATCGAATCCTGTAGTTAAAAGAAGAATAATTGAAAGTGTTGAAAATATTGCAATAGCAGTACGTAATCTAGTAAAATAATATTATTTCAAAATAAATGTTTATTAAAACAGTTAAATGCACATAAGCAAAGCAATAACTTTATTTCACTGAAAAGAATTGGTAATTAAATTAGCAACAGCCATGCAGCGAAGTTTAGCTTTGCTCCTATTACTGCACAGCTTTTCACGTATATGTTTGTTATTCAGCTCAATTTATTGGAGCTATAAATTATTTTCTTTTGTCGATTTCGTCATGCATATCAGTATACGAGCATTAAAAAAATGACGAAGTAAAGCAGTATTACGTGCTTCACGCAACTTGGAATAAATTTACCCCCTTTTTCTATTGCATCGTTAGCCAAGTGGCCGGGTCTACTATCTACACGCTTGGATATGTACCTGGAGATTTCTACGGAATGAAAGAGAGAGAGAGAGAGAGAGAGAGAGAACAAAGCGCTGTTGCCGGGAAAACCGCAAGCTAGCTTGGAGAAAGGGCAACAAGACCGGGACAGTGGAAAGAAAAGAAGGGAAGGAAAACGATGAGAGCGAAAGAGCGGAAAAGGATAGGAGAGAGATATAAACGGTGCGAGCGGAGTAAAAAAGAGCGCGGAGAAAGAAAAAAAGGAAAATAGACAGAGGCGGCGAACAAATTTCACGCGAGAGTAGAAAAGCAGAGCGCGAATTGTCCGGGAAGGGTAGTGCATTTTTCATCTCTCGCACAAAGCACATCTCTCTCCCCGCGGACTGGTTTCGTGCTTGAATAAACGAAATGTTTGCCGAAGACGGAAAGCCGGGCGGAAAGCCCTGCCGTGCATAGCAGCAATTGCGTCAGAGGATTGCGTTCTTCGGAAACGTGCCAGGGAACAGAGCGAGAGCGGCCCATTAAACTGATTATTGTGATATTAACTCTGGCCTCTCTCTCTCTCTCTCTATATATATATATACATATATATATATATACCATTACGGTGTAACTACGCGGACCAAAAAATATATTTATCGAGCTGCGCTCTCTTGAGCTGGGAGATATCCTTGCGTATCTCACCGCCAATAACTGTTGCGTGTTTTTCTGCGCATGCGGATGGATACCGTGAGCTACCGATCTTCTTATCTGCCTCGATTCTAATTATTGTTTTTACTATTTTGACGGATATTAACGGCATGTGCTTTTAAAACTACGTGCTTTTATTATTTATTTAATTAGCAGAGTTATTTTTAGCAAATTAACGATTGTTAATTATTTATCTTGTTTGGTTTTATCGTTTATACGTTTTGAAAAATAAAATATACTGAAATAGTTAATGTTCTGTAGAGTAATCGAGTTTCTCGTGCGTCGAACGAGTACGCGGAAAAATGTGGAGAAAATTTACTATTTAACGATTGAAATAAATGGTTCAGTGTTCGGCTAATTTCTCCAGTAATAACAGAAATATATCTTCGAGAGTCGGTGAATATTTACAACGAGGGTATTCCAGATATTACCTATGCAAGTTACCGTGCACTTTTATATCCGATGACTTTTTGAAACGTACTTTCATCGGTCGTCTGCAGGCAATGCTGTTTCATAATACTTTCGCCTCAATATAAATAACAAGACCTTGTAACTTGCTACCATCGTAATATAAGTTTCTCTTCTGCGCCAGTCGGAAGTAAAAGTTTGCATAAAAAAGTATGGCTATTCAAATGAAATAGCCAGGATACACTTTAATATTTGTTAGTTCAAGTCTTGGAAGAATATTTCTAAAAGGTGAGATTTTTTTATGTCAGCTTTAACAAAAAACTTCAAAGTTTTTCATAGTTGCTAAATTATTTAGATTTTGTCTTTTCCATTGTTCCATTTTTAATTGCCCTAATTCTTGTGGGGTGTTTAGCCAAATCTACACTTTTTTTTCATCATTATTGTGCTGTTCAGCTCGACGTAATCTCTTTTATGCATGAGTCCTACTTCAAAGTTATCTATCTCATTCCCACGCCTGCGCATTGCAAGAGCCAACTTTTCCACTTACGTTTACCTATCTTTACTCTTCTTTTCCTTTCTTTGTGTATGGTTTGTATTTCGCGTGCTTGTATATAGCTTTCCGAAACGACAAGTGTACCCTTTCGAGGTGGATATCAAGAAGTAAGTGTGCTTCAGTACAATTAATTATCGAAACGAAAATTGATTATTAATACTGTTTGTTCGTTGAACCCAGAACTTTCTCTTATTAGGTTAATGCAGTATAACGTTTTAGAGCGCAATCTTTGGTTACAGAACTTTCCCACTTTTAGCTTTAATTTCTATATTTTATAAGCCTGCAATAACAAATAGAATATAGATATACATTTTCCGCAATTAATTGGAAATCGGCTCGAGTTCGCCTTAATGATATTCCTATGATTTCTTAAGTATTCAAATGACACGAGGAAACAATTCACTACAAAAGAAGATAAAATCGGAATCAAAGTTCTGTATATAGGTACCCCGGCGCATGCTGATATGCACATGCGATTATTCTAAATAGCGTTTATATTAGCATGACATGAAGCTCGTTTCATTGTGACATAGATTATAATGATTGTTCCCTTATTTTATTGTTTAAGCATGATCGCGTATTATATTTCGGCGCGATAAAAAAGGAAACAAACTTAAAATTGTATCCTCCGAAATACAATACCTTAGAAGAAGCGTAAAAACGTTAGGCAAGTGATAATGCGGCATGCTTACCCGGATATCCTTCAGGAATGACGATTTCTGGCCCCACTTTAACGTCGTGCCGATAGCGATGCATCAGGAGAGTCGCGGTGACTCTAAGCGAGCGCTGCTGTTGCTTGTAGAGGAGCACCGGTCGGCCCGCGCTGCCTTCGAGCCTGACCACCCTGGGTAGCGAGAACCTGTCGAGGAAGTCCCTCAGGGGCATGTAGCCACCGGCCGAACTCGAGTTACCCTCGGCCGTAGCCTCGCGCGACGACGGCAACGACTTGGGCAACGAAGGCACTTCCCCGCTCGACATCGTCGAGAACTCCCCGTTCGATGACATCTTTTTTAACCTCTCTCCCCGTCTCCCTCTCGAATTCTCTTTCGCCGAGGAAAATTGCGCCGCGGCTAAGGTGGAAGAAGAGGCGGATTACGCAGTCGATTTCGCGAAATTCTGTTTTTTCTTTTTTTTCTTTTAGCTTTCGCGCGGAACGAGTTTCCTTTCGCAGTCCAGCAGCCGAGCATTCAAGCATTCACTACGGCCATTACCTGAGTTAACCCGCGCGCCGGCTACTCTCAATACATACAACAGGCACTTTCTTCAATTATGTCACTCGGCACTGTCGCTTTCTGGCCCGACAACTGCTGATTCCGCCGCGCGCCATGACTAAGCTGCTGCCCGCAGCCGTGGCTGTCACGCCTCATGAGGTCGGCAAATTGTCCGAGAGATTCGCGCTTTTCGTCGAGCTGCGCACAGACCTTCCTAGAGAGAGGTGAAACTCGCCCGGTCTCTCTGCTCTCTCGCTCTTTTCGATTTCCCGCTCTGCTTTCTCGCGCGGACAACTGCGTATTATGGCGCTTTGCGCTTCGAGGACAAACGCGCGAGACTCCCCTTTGCTTCTCCGACTCTATTCTTTTGACTCGCTGGAAACGCGAATCTCGGTCGCACCCACTTTCCGCAACATTTTTCCAACCCGACAATGTCCTTTCTTTCCCGTTTCTTCTGCTTCTCCCTGCTTTCGAAAAGCAACTAATACGCACTTCACCAATGCAGGCGCGATCCCGTTGCTGGACTTAAGCCTCGTTGCATATTCACAACGATAAGCAACAACGGAGCATCTCGATCTGGGCTGCTCGTTACCGATCGATTGGTTATGCAGACGTGATTCTCGAATCGCGATTATTCGGAAAAGGGCTTAAATCGCCGAGCAAGTCGAACGAGCTGAGTCTCGGTCGGCTGGCTTCTAATTCAGCCGTTCGGTTACACTTTTCCTTTGTTTATTTAGAAAACGACATCGACCCGCCGCGGATGAGCTCGGCCGATGCCTCCTTCTCTGCGTCTGCCTCTATTTCTTCGCTTCACTGGCCGATTTCTCCGAGTCCGATGTCTATGTCACTCGAGGGAAGTTAAAGGCTCGCGTGCAAGCAGAGAGGATTGACGGGACGATTAAGGGACGATTGAGCGGCACGATTGCTCTGTCGATCGCCTTTGCTCTCCTATACGTTCTCCCCTATCGATCGATCGTTCACACTTGATCTGCTTGCTCCGCGAATCTGTCTGTGAGACAACACTTAGTCTTTGCTCTCTCTCTTTCTCCGCACTCCCTTCTTCATTTCCTCTTTTTCTCCCCGGCGCGGATTCCCCGTGGTGATTATGATTTACTGGGTACTCGCCTACCCAGTATTGCGCGGCCGAGCGTATCAGGGTCCTCTTTCTCTCTTCCTCTCCTACGGGCAGTAAGGATCTCTTCTCAATTTATATTCTCTCCTCCATCGTCATTGCACTACCCGTAACGTCTTCTCACCGGCCTTTCGCTTTTACTTGTAGGTCCGGCCTGCTCATTTTACCAGAATGAATATTTCTTCTTTATATTATCTCCCCTTTTTATACATCGTTGCTTGCTTCGGATGGCTACTTATTTCCGTCTCTTTAGCTTCTTCGACTGCGCGTTATTTCATTCGGGAAAAAAATCTCTTCATCTTGTTGGATACTCTGCAATAAGAAAAAGCCGTCTTAGTCATCGAAAAAAAACCTCGTTGCGAAGCTATATACCAAAACGCAAAAACCATTGGAAGGGCTCACGCAAAGTTTAAATAAACGAACCTCGGAGGCGGCGCAAAGATCCGGCGGCTGGTCGAAGCTTTCGCTTAGGTACGCTGCGTAGGGCTGTCTAAGGACTGCGTTCGGAAAGATGCGCTAGGAGTGGAAGGTAGGCGCGGAGAGGTTGCGCTTTTCTTTGGAGCCGTCGGAGGCAAGGCCCTCTCGCTCGGTCGCTCGCTCGTGCAGAACTGCCTGCGACCGCCGCGAGGTCCACCCGACGTACGTTGGCTAGTAGTAATCGGGCGCTCGCTCACTCGCTCGTTGCCACTACCACGGTGCCGCTGCCGCCGCCGCCGCCGCTATACATTCTTGGGGCCTTACACACGCACGGGCCGCGCGACGTGCAGCTGTGTGCGGAAGATTTTCACGCAGGACGCTGCTCGGTGAGGAGGGAGAGAGAGAGAGCGCGACCCACGTGTAGTATGATATTAGGAGTCGCGCACACGCACGGAGCCCTGCGCGTCGTTATAGGTATATGGCGGCGGGGAATCGCGGCTCCGGTGCTTTACACATACATCGTTGCGTCGCGCGGCCAGATCCTCGCGTGTACGCGGCGGGCGCGCGCGCGCCTCTTATTCAATAAGATTCTATTGTGTATCTCTCGGGAAAAAGAAAGGGAGAGAGGTACACGCTTCGCGTACATTATGAGAAAAAATTGCACAACTTGAGAAACCATGCAGTCTTCTCATTCTTTTTCGCTGAAATATTCCCTTTTATCGCCGTGTCGCTCGTTTACCGAGAAGCATTTTTCCAAATCTTATAAATCCTACGGTCGTTACGTCTGTTTTGCCTTCGAGAATTTCTGACGCTTCCTTCGTCGCTTTTCTTTCACTGCTGTAATTAATTAATTATACTTGACTCTTAAATTATAAATTGTAGTACTCTTATACACGTAGGGTAATTCTTATTTTTATAGTTCAAATTGTAATTCCGATTTTGCAAAAAAAAACTGTAAATAAAAATAATTATTTTCAAACAATGGAAAATTAAATATAAAACTCGTAGTTTTCTCGCAAGATTGTCAAATTTTAACTATGACGCAATTAATTTGCGCAATGAACATTGTATCATTAAAAAAAAAAGTTTTTTGTGTCAAGGAAAATTTTTTTTTTCTCCCATGGAATGAGAATATTAACAAAAAAGAAATTAATATATCGTATGAAATGTACAGGAAATGCTCGTAACCTTTTACCTAATAAGTATCAAGTGAAATTATAAAATAAGGTAAACTTTTTGTACTTTCTCCGAAATTACGTTTTAAGTAAATAAGAAGTAATTGTATCACTGCTTTCAAACTTACAGTATTTTAACTTATTAATTAATAAATAAATTTTACTTCAATAATATATTTCGTTATTATATTTTGCATTACACAAATAATATATTATTATATATTATAAAATAAAACGTAATGATATTGTAAAATAAATAAACTGAGAGAACAAATTTTATTTTTTAGTATTTAGCAAGAAGGAAGTATAAATTCTTGATTACCTTTTTAAAGCGGCCGTTTTAGTCCGAACCTTCTGAAAGCAAAACCAAGAACATTAATTTTAAAATTTTGTTAAAAGCAACAGAGTTACAAAAATTGTTATATCAACTAAGTACATACAAAAGAAAACATTATAAAGTGTATGTGAGAAAAGGAGACTTGTTTAAAATTTCTGAAACTGTACTGAAAGCGTTTTATTCGAAAAATACGTCCAAAACTTTATTCATAAGCATATTTTATGAAAAATTTTATGTAATATTCCAAAATCAAATCTATCAATTTATATAAAATAGTTTTCATTACCAAACAAGCAAGCGAAGCAGGTGATTTTTCCTGGAGCGACAAAACACCCGATCAAGAATCATTTTCACTCACGCGTGGCTTGACTATTTTGTAAAGTGCGTGAAAGAAGCTTAAATTTTTTTTTATTTATTTGAGCTATTTGAACCCACAATAGAAGATTATTCAGCTAAGTTTAAATATTTAACGAACTTAGTTTAAAAAACAAGACTTGTTTAAATTTTACTCAAGAAGTATTTATTCAATCAAAATCAAGACTTGTTTAAATTTTACTCAAGAAGTATTTATTCAATCAAAATTATAATTGCTTTACAGGTATAAAGCAGCGAAATTTTAAAAAATTAAATATTCATCATTTTTTTTAAATATTATGGTGAAATTTATGAAAATTTTTGTTGCATTATTTTTTGTACAGTGTTAATTATAAAAGGAAGACAAAAAAACGTAATAAAATAAACATACTTTTCACTATCAATTTTTGCAAATCCCGCTCAGGAAACGTGAAATGCGCATTTCCAGAAATTTTCTTGCTTCTTCTTTTATAGAAAGTACGGGTCAACCTTGAGTTTTTTCTTTACTGCTTTGATTTTGTATTACGTTTTTCAACTGAAAGGCTACATTATTAGAACGATTGCGTAGGCGATGATGTTTGAATACGTCAACATTCTCAGAAAAAATAACGTGATGATCAAATTGCGTTTATGAACATATCAACGAAACGTTGATTGAATTAAGTCTAAGTATTACATGCTCTTCACATGCGAAACTTTGTCACGGTATTGTGTCATCATCATTATAATTATTATTTCGCTAATTTGGCCTCCTTATTGCACTAAAAACTACTTAGATCTTACACAAGAACGTCATTTCCTTCAAATTTTATTTTTTGTTTTCTAAAGTTTTTAGTTCATATACTTTAGAAGATTAAGTTATAATGCTAAGAAAAAAAAATTTAACTTTCTTTTATGGTACCAAAAGAATGATTAAATTTCACTTTTGTACCTTTAAAAGGAAAGTTTTCTAAAGTAAAACGATTGTTCAAAACAAGAGCTTTTCATAAATTTCTAATAACAGAAAATTGTTTGCACTTTTTATTCAACTTTTACTTTCATTAATTCGTAGGAAAAAAACCATATGGTATGGAATTACTGCTATGTTTTGTGAATTACTATTTTTGACTAATTTAATTATTATTAATCTTACAATCTCAAAGAATTCATCATGTACAGAAAGAATATTCTATAATCAAAATTATAAATATATCTGTAAAAATTATGAAAATTTTAAACTGAGATAATGTAACAATTTCTAACTACTAAATTAAGAATTCCCTGCCTCTGTATCTGGGTGTACATAAGTATGTTTTCTTACACGAATTATCGTCATTTTCAATTACAGAAATATATTAAAAATTTGTAAAACAGAAAACTTATGCGTAAAAGTTCAACTTTTGAGTATATCCTAATTTAGCAGCATCTAGGTAGATATTTCTCCGAGAAATTTTTTTTTTTTTAATTATTATAATTCGTGCTATATAAATATGTTTTATATATTCGATTTATATTTTAAGTATTAGTAGAAAAATAACATATTTGTATAAAATTGATTTTGATAATTAAACCGCTGGTTTAATTTTTACAAAGCTATATTTATAATTTTATAAGTTTATTTTTTATATTTCTTTAGATCAAAGCATAAATATGAATATTTTGATAAATAGAAAAATAATTTTTAATGATAAATAAATACATTAGGTAATACATTAAATATCTTTATTACGCAGGCGTATAACAATTATAAACGGGGTTTAGCGATATTTTTTAATTAAAATTCAGCGACTGACACTCAAAATCCGCTATAAACGAAACATAGTAGCATTGCTAATAATATTAACTGTTTAAGTAACATACTTTTGACCAATTGAAAACATCGTCTGCCTATTCTAAAATAATATCTATGGTAAATATGTAATTGTGATAAACATTTTTAAATTTTATTAACAGAAATTGCTATCCGCATTTTGGAATATCAGTAAAAAGAATTATGGAACTTGAATAGTTAATAAAATATTTTATAAGAAAAGCTTCAGAAATTAGAGCTTTTAAAGTATAAATAAATGATTAAATTAAAGACGGCCTTTCTTAACATGCATTGGCATCGAATTGAACATACTCAACACAAAAAAATATCTACACGCCTTTGTTTCGTATATCTATTCGTTCGTATATACGCAAAAACAGAGGCGTGTAATTTTTTTTTGTGTAGGCTATGTTCGGTACCCATGGATTCACCGACACAGACCACAAAGAGCAAATTAGTGTTGAAGCATAATCTTATGTCATCGGTAGAAGCTGAGATCATTCAGGTCGCAGGTTGTAAGATAGCTGGTACATCTTAATAGAAAAAATAGCAAATTTACTACCACTTTACGTATAATATTACGATTTTATGTGGCCTCTGACTCGAAGCGAGTCAGTCGATTTACCAACTTAGCCATTTAGCTTCGACTAGTATTGTAACTCCTTTGCATCTCCGCTGATTCATATTATACAAGGCGTCCCATTTTAACTTACACAGCTGAATAACTCAAAAAATTGCAAAATATTTTAAATAAAAGCTGCTGGATGCCGAGGGACTGACTCCACTGTAAACTTTGTCATTGACCTTTATTTTTAAGGTTATTTGAAGATCAATTAACTTGTGTTTTTCAAAGGGGAAGCCATATTTTTTACCATAGATTCCGAATGTGTACGAAATTTTTCAGTCGGATAGGTATCCATGTAACGGGTCACAGTAACCCCTGGAAATCATATAAAATTTATTTAAAGCTGATAAATCCTGGTTTGGCTCAAATCAAATTATCCACGACGACTGGTTAATGTAATAATTAAAAAAGTATGAATATTAAAACTAATATCACTTTACTAATAAAATTTGTACAGACGGAAATGTTGAATTTTTATATTTCAATAGATCATCAGCCGTAGAAACCTGTATTTTAGTTTAAACAAATTCACGGTTGATTTGTAAGAGTTCAGCAAAATTCATTGACATTAAATTAATTAAGGGGGTATTATACCTAAAATTATGAAAAAAATCAATGTATGATTGAGGACTGAAGAGTTATTCGTCTCAAAATAATTTGACTAAGGTTTAAAATTAAGAATTTAAATAGACAAAACTAACATTTTTTTAACCAGTTTTTGAACATTAGAAATTAGTTAATCAAATAATTTTAAAGCGTACACATTTTCAGTCCATAATGACAGAAATTTAAAACAATTTAAACCCAATTAGGTTCAAATTCATTCACTAGTTTAAACTGAAAGCTATTGCAAAGCCAAAATTTTAAATATTATACAAATCTGAATAAAATGAACCTAGGGCCTTCTGCCAGTGCTCATTTTATCACAACTTATACATAGTTTAGGTATATTATATGTATTTTTATCATATTTTCATTTTTTTACATGTTTATTTTTTCTGGAGAAATGGGGATAGTTGTAAAACCCCCTTAAATGGTCTTTAGAGACAGTTTGACCCATAATAAAAAATATTATTGCCCTACTTAAAAAATCCATATGGAATCCACAAGGAATCCATCTAGAAATCTACAAGGAAATCTTTTCCAATTCGCCGTGTAGATTTCTAAGTAGAAATTAATTATTCTTGTGGAAATATATCTTAAATCCATCTCGGTATCGTTATGGAATTCTGGATGGATATTTATATAGAAATCTACACGGAAATCTATGTAGAAATCTATATGATCATCATAGGTGATTCATCAGTTGACAGTACTTAAAAAATACACGTATAAAGATATATATTATATAAGATATATAGATAGTTAAACCCGGTTGCAAAGATCCTATAAATTCCAATAGAAAGGGTGCAGAAACCGCATAACCTATGCGGTTTTTGCACCCGGATCTATGAGATTTTATTAGTTTTTATAAGATCGTTTCAATAGGGAAGAGATATATTATCAATATTTTAAAATCTGAGTTTTTTTAAGCAGAATGTAGAATTTTATAATAATAATTTACTACTCTTTTACATCCCCCTTCCCCCATATTACATCTAATCATAACTTGTATGATACTCTGTGGATTTCTACATAGATTTCTATATGGATTTCTGGATGGATTTCGTCATAGATTTCTATATTGATTTCTACATAGATTCTAAAAATTTCAGCATAGATTTTTAAATGGATTTTCATATCTACATAGGTATCTATACAGATTTCTACATGGAAATCTACATGGCGAATTGGGACAGATTTCCACGTAGATTTCTACATGGATTCCATATAAATTTAAATGTGGATTCCATATGGATTTTTTTTAATAAGGTGGTCAAGATCACCGAAAGAATTCTTTGATCCAAACGGCAATATCATGATTTACCAGCTTTCCTGCACCAAACCGGGTTTGGACCTTTAAATAACTTCAGGTGGTTACTGCCCCCGAACACGGATGCACCAATTGGCCTTTAGAAAACCTTGAAAATGGAGATTAAGGCCATTGTTAAGGTCACCAACTTTTTGCTCTCCTTGACTCAAACAACTATTTATTAGGACATTTTGAAAAAATTCAGGATTATAAAATTATTATTAAATTATTAGTTATTCCCTTTATAATTTTCTTTGATTATAAATGCCCAGCAACAGCAACCACAGCATGGAGAGAATGTCCAAGATGTGAATCTTGCACCTCAAGGTAAAATGATTTTAAAATAAAATAAAACAAAATATAATAATCATGTTTATTTTCAGATGCACACCTTGCTCCTGAAGGTCCTCAAAATGAGGTTCAAGTGGCTGTACCTTCTCAAGAATCAGCACTGGATCAGACGTCTGCTGATCAGATAAAAATCAGGAAAAAACTACAAAACTAGTAAGAAATTTTTAGAACTAAAATTTGTTTGATATATATGTTTGTTATAATTTAGTATATATTAAAAAATTTCAGAAATAGGTATCCGAGCCGAAAGAAGAAAATTCTTTTACCGAGTTAATCATTATGAGCGTAGAGCGCACAGTCGAACGGCTTCTATGATCTATGAATTAGCGAACATGTACCAAGCAACCATTATAATGATAATTATACAAGAAGAAACAATAACAAGAAGAGAAAATATAAATCTACGTGGAGGGAGAGGTAGAGAACAACCCAGAAGTGAGAACCAACCTGGACATAATCCTAATTAAATTACTGTACATAATTTATTTCTAGAATTTTTGTAATTAAAGTTAAAATAAAAATTACAATAAAATAGAAATAAAATTACAATTTTCTTGATCTTCAATCGTCTTCAAAAATTTCTGGTTTTTCGCAAAATAATAATAATGTACGTACAATCATTACCGCAACAGCCTTTGTATATATAAAACGTTTGTGCATACAAATTAAGTGCATTTTCTAATTGCAATTAAAACTATTGTGTACATTTAAAAATGGCTTGTAAACAATATTTTGTGAATAATTTTCTGTGGGCAATAACAAAGTGTACAATTCTTATTTGCATGAATCAACCCGTTGATATCCAACAACTTTTATTTAAAACATTTTTGGATTAGCTTGCAATTCTCTGAATTTGAATTCGATTCTGTTTTGAACGTTCGGTAGAAATTTTAAGATTGGTGGAGATAAAATTCACCTTCAAATAATCCTTCCGAACAACGATTTTGTTGAATTTCAAGTTGTATTCAATCGATGTTCCGGCATTTCGATTAGTCTCGAAACGTCAGTTGAATAAAACATGGAATTCAACAAAATTCGGAAGTACCATTTTATCCTAAGTGCTCCAATTTTTTAAGTTATTCAGCTGTATAAGTTAACCCATTAACGGGCAAATTGACCAAAATTTTTCTATTTTTTGAAACTATTAAATTCTATTGAAAAAGCAATCGAATATTATTGTGAAGTCCGTATCCTAAGGTTTTTGGGGTCGCTCTTTCTGAATCCGTGGTCAGATTTACGAAAAAATCTGTTATAACATAAAATTTTTAATGTTTTTTAGAAAAAATGCAATTTTTAATGGTCTTCTTTTTTAATCGTGAATCTCGTCTCGATAACGGTGTAAAATGAAGCTACAAAGTATTTCAATGTGGTCATTAATACTTTTTCTTAAAGTTCATAT
>UCOM01003736.1:0-15960 GCA_900474385.1 Ormyrus pomaceus
GGCTACCACGTATTCTCTTTTTTCAATTATTTCGATCATTTTTTACTCGAAATTTGTAAATTCTGACGACAGATTCGTATTCAGCGACCTCAAAAACGTAGAAATAAGTTCTACAAGTTCTTTGAATATGTACCGAAAAATTCATGCATTTTGAAAGCGATTAGGTCGGCGATAATTCTGGCGCAGGGGGGTTAAGAACCTTGGTAGAAAATTAACCAGTTGGGGCGGTTAATGTGTATTTTAAGTGGAGCGTTTTTTAGTTAAAATTGATGTCTAAATTAAATAAAAACAATTAGCAAACATATTTAATTTTATCTGATAATGACAAAAAATAATAGCAACTTGTCGTTTTCAACTATAAAACAAGCTAAGATAAAACAAAATACATTCAATTAAAAATCTACAAGTAAAGTTTTTGAATTATACTCATGTACTATAATTCGATGTTCAATCACATTTAATTTTACATCACTTTAGATCTTCCGTACAGCCTTCACTTGCGCCTTGAAAAGCTGCCCCGTCTGCGTTCGAGAAGCGCGAACACAATCGGCACGAAAATTGCAGTAATCCTTTAATTTTTACAATCTTCAAACCTTCACTGCCGCCAAGTCTACCGACAGTTCAAAATCGCCTTTCTAAAGCGAAGCGTTCGTGTCTCGCTATACACTTCGAGGCATGCATATCTTCAACAATTCTTATTCGCATTCGCGCCTACGAGCATAATTTATATACCTCTGCATCGCCGGGAGTATCTGTTGCGTAAGCTGCCGGCGTAGTTTTCTAGTGTGAGAATGCCTCTCTCTTTATATCCTACTAAAAGATGCTGCTGTTGTTTTTCCTCTTAATGCTTCCTTGTGAAACATCCTATCGTAAAGATAAAACCTAGCATCAAAACAAATTTTACGGTCCTCCTTGCGTTTCCTTTTTCGCTTCTAAAATGGTACATTATATTCATTAAACGTCGGCAAACATCAAATTTCATATTCCCAATCCACCGCGGACGTAAGTCGATACTTTCAAATTCTACTCGACGATATGACATTTCGATGCGCTCGGCAAATTCATAATTTTCCAATCAACCCTCACCCCGGAATTTCGCCAAAACAATGGGGAACATCCTCGCCCAGATCCCTCGCCCTGAACCCTCTCAAGTCCATCATCCCCCAGTCGACCCGCGCATTCAAAAGCTACATCCGCCGACAAAGTCAGCCGCCGCCTCCCGAAGCGTCGCACTCGAGCTCCCGGGCCCGCGGCGCTCTCAGTACAGCACTATATTGCACGACAGCCAGTTCGCGCCGGATCGCGCGGCTAACCTTTCCCATCCGCTCGGCTTCCATTGATTGAGTCGCCGCTGTATACTCTTCCCCCTCCTCTGCGGCGGCGCGGCGAGACGGCTTTTTTCGGCGGTGTGGGTACTTCGACCGAGGAGTTAGAAAGGAGAGGATATATGCCCGAGTGGTGTAATGGGATTATTTAAATTTTTCTCTCTCTCCTCTCCCGCGCCTTTCACTCGATTCGCGACCGAGAGATGACGTCGGGTGATAAGCCCCGGCCTCGCTTTGATTGTGTTGACGAACTGGTCTCTTTTTTTTTTTCTTGCGTTGGCTTCTTGAATTTGTACAGCTTTGCGGAGTCATTGGAAATTCGCGCAAACGCCTGGCATTGAACTACTTGGAGACGAATTCAATTTGTACGCGCGGAGAAAAATGTTTTATCTAAGAATTAACGGAGTCGTCGGTAGTCGAGGATCTTTATTTTAGTAGGAGTATTGCAATGAATTTCGTATGAATTGTACATTGCTAAAAAATACATTAATTTTACTTTTATATTTTTTATGAAAAATTTACTTGATTGTATTGCATTATTATGTACCAAGACAGATAGTAGTATCAAATGAATCATCGATCTTTAGTATAAAAAGTATTTCTAAGCTGCTTAAAATTTCAACACAGTTCTTTGAAACATTTCATCCACAAATTCTAAGCGTTTTCTATAATAACAAACGAATTAATACGATTCACTTCCAAACGATCACATCTTACGAAATTTGGAAAGTTGCCCTCTCCCAGCTCCCGACTAATTCTTCAAATCATCAACCAAAGCACCGCCGGCAAAATCACCATCACCCGCTCGATCCCCAAAAGCAGCCCACCAATTTTCTCGCTCCCCGCGACCAAAAGGTCAGCCCGCCGCCGCGAAACTCCGCTTCCTCCTCTTCCGCCGACCTTCCGGAACCCCAATCGCTCTCCGTCCGCCGGGCGTCTCTCGGCCGCCGGCGGCTCGCAAAACTGGGTCGTCGCACCCCGCGGCCGCTCCGCTCCGGAGCCCCGTGTATCCTCTCGCACGCGGCGACGCGCACGTGACCCGCGCGGATTAACCGCTGAAATTGCCGAGAGCGGCGCGTCGCCGCCGCGCGCCAAGGTCCGCGAGAGCGGTCCTTCGCGGCGGCGGCGAAGGACGAATATTGTCGACGCGCGGAGGAGGATCTCTGGGAGTGAATGAGATTCAGTCGGCCGGGGATTTGGCGCGGTTCGCGATGACGTGGATTGGAGCCGTGAGCGAGATTTGTGCTTTTTACCGCTTCTTGATTTAAGTTTTTAGTTTTTTTTTGCTTTGTAATTTACAGTGTGATGCATCATTCTTCGAACTCGGACTTTTTCAGGATTCTTCGAGGGATAGGAATTATTTAATTTGCCCATCCCAAGATTGCGTACAAAGATTTCCAATAGTTCTAAGTACACGCAGACTTGCAATTATTATAGGTTGGCAATTTTGAAAATTATATGTGATTATAGCATACGTCTATGATTCTAGAGTCCTGCGCATTTTATATTGACAGTTCTTTGAAAGTAGGAATGATATTTGAGAATTATTTAGTTGCAAGTAAAGACTGATGATAAATTAATTAATACAGAGTTTTAAAAAGTAAAATTAGTTATATTAATATGTTGCCTCACTGCTTATGACAATTTTGAAATTGATTGTGCTAAAATGTGTAAATGTGGCTTTTCAAACTTTGTGAATTAATAACTACGTCAAAATTGATAAATATATTTAAAAAATTTGTATACAGCTTCTAAGATTTTGAATTTACTTCCAGTGTCAAAAGGTATAAACACCTGCAGATACATAATTCTTTTATCTAAAAGTAAAGCTTTGAATTTTAAATTTAAAACAACCTGCCGATAAAGTATATTCGAACATTAGAAAAACTGAACAAACACGGCATTTATCATGTAACTCCATAAATTTTATTCCAATTAAAAAAGCAGATTCGATCATTCTGCCTAATCTAAAATCGCCTCCGCTAAAAGATTCTCAAAAACGCCGTGGCCAACAACAGTTACAGCTTGCTCGAATCCACAAAATGGCTTTTGTCTGGCAAACACATGTTCACTCGCGTCCCGCATGTAAGTATACCTCCCGGTGCTAATTTTTTTCTCACTTATCAAAGAGCGCTCTCGCGTTCGTAAATTTTTCTGACGATGGCATCAGCGCAGATGTCGCGCGCATGTTTCTCTCTCTCTCGGTGAGCGCGCCGCGCGCGTTTTCACAAAAAATTAGAGCTTCTGCTGCTTTTTGCGCTTCCGTTCGAGTAATTCTCAGTGCAAAGAGCTCCGAAAATTCTACGAGACGCTGTAATTGATCCTGTACATCGAGGCTTTACGAGCCGAGAGAAATTTTTTTTTTTTTTTTTTTTTTTTTTTTGCCGAGGCGCTCTGGGAAAAATTTAATCAGTTTTACGGGTTATTGTGCCGCGGTAGAAAGCTTTACTACGGTTTCTTAATCTCTTGCATTAAATAACTACTCTGTATTTACAAATATATATATATACAAATTACTATGTAAAAAAATTATTAAAAGCTAATTGATAAATGACCTATCAAAATTCACAATAAGTTCTTTCTTGGTTTGTTAATAAATCAATTATGTCTCTCTCCCGAGTTCAATGAAATAAATAATTAGAGTCGACTCAAGGTTTAAATAAATTTCCCACTTCAATTACACGCCGCACCGCAAAAAAGCCGCAGAGAATAACTTTTGAATCTCAGCTTCCAAAGGCCACGTTACTCGCTCGATTTCTCAGCTCTGATTTTTCAAAACAAAATTTAAAAAAATCGCAAGATATAATCGTGCGGCGAGAAATTGAGAGTTTTAACGGCGAATTAAGCGATAAGCATCGATTCGACGTCTGCGAGAGTTGGATCGATAAGCGCGTCGACCCGTAATGTACATCGTAATCCGGGACGGAGGCAGATCGACTTTCGTTTACTCCCCCTCCCGCCTAATGAAAATGGAAAATTATTGGAAATTCGAGGATCTCCATCGAATTCGCGCCGATAAACTGCATTACACGCTGTTTCCCATCAGCTACGCTTCTTTATCTGCTCGGCCCTCTTCCCGCCACTTTGAGCCCGACGAATTTCGACGGTTATTCAATGTTTACGATCGTGTGGGATACTGTAATTGGAAAAATTTGTGGGATACTAAACGGTCGCGGGGAGTTTTATTAATTGTCGTAAAAATTATTGAGATTTAGTGTGCAGTTGATGGCCAGATCATTGTAATGTTTCGTATAACAAGTAGTTGCGGTTAAAATTGACACTAAAAATGTAAATTATCACTTTATATATTCTGAGAAAAAGGAATTATTGAACAAGATAAAAATTTTAAATACCAATTTCCGTTCATATTAAAAATTGTGTACCCTCTTTTACATTACATTTCATGTAATTTTGACAACATTTTTTTTTTTTGAGTTTACTTAATTTAAGTATAGCTGCATCACTTTAAATACTCTGTAAAAAGCACATTATTTTAATCAAAGCACAAGTAAAATGTTTAACAATCAGTTTTGAAAGAGCAAAATGTTTTTCTTGAAGAAAAATAAGTCAGAAGTCAATTGAAATAACATCAATATCGTTTACGGGAAAAATCGATTAAAACTAGTTTATACTACTGTCGAAACTTTAATCACATTGAATAATAAATAACGGTGACATGCAGGAGAGTAATAGCACAGCAAATTAATCAACGCATGATTTGTCATATAAATGCCGGATTTACAATTGACGGCAATATTTGGATAGTAACATTAGAAGCAATTGGTTCGTAAAGAGATAATGGCATTAATAGCAACTGGTTCATGAAGAGATAATTTTGAAATTATTATAATTAGAATCTACATTGTTTTACCCACAGCGGAATTGATTAATAATTATCTAACCGTTCGATCTAATTATATTAGAGATAAATTTAGAAAATTGTTATATTGAATGGAAGCATTTGGTACATTAACTACAGAATAATTGCACCTCCGAGCTCGAACACCTTCCTTATTAGTTCGGTAATTATGAAAATTGAAGAATACCTCTGATTTTTCGCAGTCGTGGGAAAACTGGAAATTTCGAGGATAAAACTCAATTTTACAACTAAATTTATATTAAACTCGTACTTACAGCTGCTGTACTAAAATTGTAGCTGCTTAAGTGAACCGTAAACAGAAGCTACTGTCAAAATTAGCAAACTAAATTCGAAATTACCGAAGTTCATAGCTCCAGCAAAATCAAACAGCTCCGCTTTATTCAACCCTTCAACTTTTCCGGCAACTTCAATTATGCAAAATTCCGCAATGCTTCACATCCATCGTAACAAGGAAACCTCGATGAATTAAATCGCGTCGAGGAACCCAAAGGTAAACAGTATTTCCCGCGAAGTAATTCTCGGGCCGTGAATATATAAAAAAGTCTCCCGTCGGGCAGCACAACGAGCTCGTAATGATTTGTTTCTTATTTATTTCTCTCGTCCTCCGCGCCTCTTCGAGGCTGCAATTTTGCGCGCCAGACGTCGCCGCCAGAGGAGGAAGAAGCCGCGCGGAGCGTTAAAAACGCCCGGCGATTTTCAGTTCAAAAGTTCATTTCGGAGCTGTAATGGAAAAACGCTTCTGGAACGGAATCGCGCCGGAAAAATATGTAAACTGTTTTGTGCGAATTTTCAATTGTCGAATAACAGATCTTTATGCTGTTTTCTTGGGTTTCGTATCTGTCGTACAAAGCAATTTTTTATAATTTTTAATTATTTATTTATTTATGTATTTTTTTTTATTTATTTATTTACCAGAAAAATTTACAAAAGTAAATCCTAAAGCAACACAAAGTTACCTGTATATAGGCTGGCAAGCTTACAAACTAACTTAAAACTAAAACCTAAAATGTTCCAAAATGGCGAATATAATTGGTTTATTTTTAATTAATAATTTAATTTTCTGCAATATACCAACTCATGAATTGGTTAAAATTTTGCCTAGTTAATTATTTTGAACATCAACGGAAAAAAAACTTCCAATTTAGAAATATATTCTTAAAAACAAAAATCTATTTAAAAATTCAATTCATTTCAATGCCAAACTTAAACTTCCAATATTCCTTGAAAAACCTCACAAAGCACTTCCAAAAAGAAAGATAAAAGAAACGCGGTAACACGCAAAAAAAAAACACGAATTTGTACCCAAGAAAAAGAGGAAGCGAACGGCAACCTAAGCAGACTCCTAAATAAATAGTAAGATTACACGCACACACAAAAGTACATTCAAATACGTCGGAAATCCACTGGTACCTCTTGCGTTTAAAGACAAGAGAGAAGAGTCCCTCATGATTGGCCAAAAGGATCGAGGAAGCTACCGGGCATTTCGTCTTGATTCCTTTTACATACACTATTGACTTATCTACTCGGTTCATTACGTTTTTCAGGCGCCAGCGAAGCGTCGGGGAAACTTTTCTCGATGCCTGTTGATTTTGAACCCTTTAATAGGCTTTTGGAATTTTAATGGACTGAATCTGTGTTTTTTGAAGTTGCGAGAAAACGAGAAATTATTTTCAGTCGTTCGAGTAGACGTTGTTCAACTCTGGACAATTAATGTTAGAAAGCATGACTTTCTCGGAGATTAACTTTTACTTTACAATAATTTCTCAAAGGAACTGATTCCGCGAGTAACTGCTAAAATAAAATATTTTGAAAAGAAACGAATTCTGATAAAGGAATTTTGATGTATTTAAAACCGGGAAGAGGGGAGTTTTTGTATTGTATTTATATAATTTAATATTTTCAATAAATTACGCAAAATGACCATAGATCTGTCCCCAACTTTCCTCACCCAAAAAAAAAGAGACGCAACTAAATCTGCCTCGGCGAACTCCCAAAAGGCTCTCGACGCAAATGAAATTTTTCAATAAATAATCATCTCCAACTTTCGCGGCGCGGCTTTCTTCGGCGGGGCAAACTCCTCCCCGGACGGCGAAATGGTTAATTGAAAAAATAAAAAAAACAAAAAAAGAAAAATACACCCATCGGTTAGGGAAGAAACAATACCCGGGCCGCCGACGGGAGCGCGATTGTTTGCAAGTTTTCCCGCGGGGTTGCGAGAGAGTACACACGCGCGGCGCACAATGCCAGAAATTGCGCTGCGTTTGGGAGAATTTCGAGAATTTCGCCTTGCCGATGTGGTCGGGGGAGTATTTGGAAACCTCGTGAATGCGACTCTTTTCCTGTAGAAAACGTATCCAGTAGATCGAATTTATCATTGGATCGAATTTTTTAGTGGTGGATATTACTATAACCGGTAACGAATAAAGTAAAAGTAATAGGCATTGATAATTAGAGCAAATATTTTCACATTTTGTCTTACTTTATTGATCAAAAAATGAATCCAAGTATTTTACTTAAATAAATATTTAACATTTTATACTCGATTATTTAACTGGGGTTTCCCCGCTTTTTTGGCAATGAGACGTTGACGAAACATTCCCAAACCTTATCCTTAAAGTCTAGTTCGAGTGAGCGTTCTTATTATATTTTAATATTTAAAAGCAGCACTCAAGTTTTATTAAGCCTTGAACTAACGAGTCTCTCTCCCGATAACTACTCAAAACGAGGATTCATCCAAAAATCCACATTTCCCCTTTCGGCAACGTAAAGCGTGCCGACTCTTATCGAAGCGCGTGATTTATCTCCCCGAAGATTAAGCCAAATCCGCGGGCACGCGCGAATCGCCATTAAAAATTCGACGGCAAACATATTTTGATCGTCGCAAAAAAAAAGAAGAATCGACGACGCGGGGCGGGGAAAGGGAAGAAATCACTCGCGCCGATTTTCCTCAAGGCTCGTTTGCCAGCCGCGCCGCGCGGGTTAACCTTGCCGGCCGATTTGCTCTCGAAAACAAGCCGGCAAAGAAGCCGCGAGAGTAATTGAGTGCAATCGGCGTCCGTGGCGGCGGCGGCCTGCGCCGTTCGTTGGACATCAATTCGATTCCGCGAGGACAGTCACTTTCACGGGAAAGCGAACTACGTCCCCGCGCGCTTTAACTCCCGTCGTTAAACCGCCCGGCGGTGATCGGCTTTAAGAGCCGCGCGTCACTTGTACCGGTAATTAATGGCTGCGCCGCGCTGGGTGCGGGGGGGTATGTTTGCCTTGCAAGTCTGCGAAATGGAGGTAGGATTTGCCGCCCGAATTTTTTACTGACGTCAGTGAAAATTTGTGAAATTGAACGAATATTCATGAAGGGGTTTAGCTTCTTATTGATCGATTCAAAGGAAGTTGTTGTTTTTTGTGTTTTTCAAGTTCTTAATCAAATGGAACAATGGCTGATTTATGGTATTCGAAATAATTTTTTTGTTTGGACCTACTTTATCAGTTATAGATTTATTTCTAGATCTCTTATGGGATAAATAAAGACGTCAATATTATCATGATAATTATGTGGAGATAAAATATAATGTACTTGTTATTCTAAATTAAAAGATAATTTTTTGTGAACCTTTATTAAGTAATTTTTATAAGCGTCGACATAGTTTAATTCCACTTAACATTTGTTAAGTCACAAGATGCAAAATTAAAATATAAAATCAACTACATTCGCTGACGTTAAATAAATGATTTCCATATTTTGATATTTAAATCAGTAAAGCTTCTGACTGCTAAAAATGCAAGTATGTTTTTGCATTTCAGATTTTCTTTACAAAAGTAGGATACAATAAGAAAATTAGCTTAGAATAAATGAGAATATATGAATTTTATTCAATCTACATATTTTTATTCATAATTATCACATTAAATTGTAATCTTTCACTCTTAAAAATTCAAACTAAGAGCCTAATTTAAAAATGGAACATTTCTTTCCTAACTTTCAATTGCCTTATTCGGTATGCAAAGCCCCATCAGACGATCCTGCATCCCATAAAACTCACAAAGAACTTACATCCTATTTTCCTCAATGACGTACAATGACGTTTTCTTCGACGAATTCTTAGAAGCTCCGGCGACTGCGGATATTCCCGAATTTTTTTCCATTCACTATCCTAGTCCGCCTCCGTCGAACAGCGGAGTTCCAAGCGCTCTTTTTTTTCGCGCCAAGATAGATCAAATTCACTTGGCCAATTACTCACGACGAGAGGGCGAACAATCAAAAACTTGTTCCCGCCAATGGCGCATTTCGAATTATTGCCTTGCATAAATAACGAATTCCGCGAACGAAAAATTTGCGAGAAAAAAAGAAAAAAAAAGAAAAACATTTATACGACTCGCGAGCGGCCGAGAGTTGATTTGTTTCGCTTTCGACGCGTCAACGTGATTTAAGCGTTTTCGAGCCGTTTAACATTTTTTTTCTCCTTTTTTTTTTCACGGGGGAACGGGATGAAAAATGCGTTATGCGAATCACGGACGCGGAGTGAAAATGAGCGCCGCCATTTTTCAGGCAACAATTTCTCGGGTCAGTCTGGGTGCGAGGCGCCGGTGATGCATTGTTTCTTCTGCTCCTCGTTATTTGTTTGTCTTCGGGACGAGAGAGGAAACGTTTTCATTTGACAGCGTTAATGAATAGACGCTGATGGAATTGATGAATGGCTTTTAAAACTATTAAGGAATGAATAAGGAATGCCGTTTTTGGTTTTTTGCAGATAATTGTTATGAATAATAGTTATTTTAGTTTCTGTTGTCGGAAGAATCGCAAAAAATTAAGTACATTTTTTCACATCGAAAAACCCTATTGTTTAAAATAAAAAAATTTCGAATTCAATGAAAAATATAAAAAAAATACAGCGTTCAGCTTGAAATCTGCCTAAACTTGTTTGTTCTAAAACAGAGAATGAATTTTAACAAAACAAAAGTTCTCGATCTTTCGTAAATAAATATCGTTTACTCAAGCCGTAAAAAATCGCATGTTAACGTTTCGCATTAAGCGGCTGATTTATTTCCCATCTTTGCCGGGGCTCTTAAATAGCTGTGGAATTCGCTTATTTGCTCAACTGAACTTTTGCTAAAGGGGCTATGATAATCGGCAATTGACTTCTTTTATTGGCGACAATGAACAGCCACGCGGATAAAATATTCCTCGCGAATTTACATTGGTCAAAAAAAAAAAAAGAAAAAAAAATTCACGGCACAGTCCGTAATTGATTACAGTCCCTCTCTCTCTCTCTCTCTCCGAGATGCTCCGCTCGAGGAAGAAAAAAGCCGATAAGAGCTTATCTCGGTAACCAGCTGTTATGTAGGCGTATGGACTGTACTGAACTTTAACACAGTACACTTTTCACTCCGTCCCGTTTGGAGTTTGTGCCCGCTGTAGGACTGTTTTCGCGCCCGAGAGAATGCAAAAATCGACCCACTTTTAAGCGAGCAGCGACGAGCGATCATAAACATAATTCTATCCCGCGAAATTAGATATTAAATGGTAGATTGAATATCAGCCTATTCCAGCTAAACTCAATATTGTTTTCGCTCGCCGAAGCGATCCTCCAAAGATTTCTCACGTTAGATTTCGTTAAATTAATGCGTCTTGCCCAAGACACTTATTATTCAATAGAGGAGTAATGAGGTCAACGGCCTGGTATTTTTCCAGTGTCACCCACTAAAACGTCCGCGTGTTTGCGCCTCGTGGTTTCGCAAACGCGCGAAAAAATTGGAATAACGTCGAGGTGAAAAATCGCTGACGAAACGCAAAATCCGTTTGACAGAAGATAAACAGGCCTTAACGTGGACGAGTAAAAAAATTGTTGTTGCGCCTCATTCTTGGAGTGAAAGTAGACTCCTATCCATACATAACCTCTCAATTTGTGCGAAAATTTTGTTCTCTTACTCGTAATGAATTTTTGGTTTCGCACGAAGATGTAATCTCTGAGATTTATCTTGAATATCAAATCAGCACAGAGTTGCTCTATTTTATATAACCAATTTTTATAAGCTTATCGAATTCTAAATATCTAAAGTAGATTTCTTCGTGCTTCTACTAATATTATAAGCGTTTTGGAGTAAATACGTGAATCTGATAAAATAGCACACTCAAGACTATCTTTCTCTTCTCCAAATTCCAAATTTCGCACGTTGACCTCAAAATAAAAATCTCGCGTTCCGCATTCTACGAAGTATCCACTTGTTGATCACCTTTAATAAGCACCTTCTCTCGCTCAATTAGAAAAATACTACTTGTGCAATCCCAGTTCCTAATCGATAATCCTCTACCAAAACTGTCATTTGTAATCCAGACAATTCTCCGAAAAATCCCAATTAAAACTCAAGACAATCCAAAATCCGTCCGTCCTCAGAAGGGCCCCCGACCTACTTTGCCACCGATGCAAAAAGGGTCCGGGCGGCGATCGACCACCGTTTTCCCGCTCATATCAAAGTCCGCGTAAACAAGCGCCTCGTGACGTAGGCCGAATGGGGGGGCGTCGGCGTCGACTGGCGCAACAGGTGATGCCTCTCTCGTTCGGCGCACTCTCTCTCTCTCTCTCACTCTCTCGTCACGCACGTGTGTGGTGTTGTACGCACCTGCCAGTGTCGGGAGCGCGACTCTTGATCTCGTAGTACATGAAGTCCTGGCTGGTGGGCAGCAGCGACAGTGCCTGCTCGAGGTCGCTGCTGTATTCCAGGTCGAGGCTGCCGTCGTCGTTGCGCGTCAGCGCCGCCAGGTCGAAGCCCATATCGATGCCCGACTCGTCCATCGCTGCCGTCGCTGCCGCCGCCGCTGCTGCTGCTGCTGCTGCTACTTGTGGCACTCACACACAGAGACAATGTATAAAGAGGCAGAAGAAGAAGAAGCCAAGGAGGAACAAAGAGAGAACTGATGGATCGGCGCGTCACGTGACTGCCCGTGTCAGGACGGGTTCGCGGAGGCGGCCGAGAGCAGCGCGGGCTCCATCGTCGGCGCCGTCGAGAGGAGAAAGAGCGCCCGTTCGCCTGGCCCAACCGAGCTGGATTATCTAGAGCCGGCCGCTGCGACAACGCGGCCGGGAAAACACGGCCGCCTGGCGCCACCTGCCGCGGCGAGGGGGAACGTCGGCCAGTCGGACCGGAGTCGGCATGATACTACTGGCGCGACGCGAGCCGCGATGGAATTCGCGCTATGACTGGCGCGGCTAATGAGCGATTGCGGCCCCGGTAATTGGGATGCTTTGTCGACGTCACGGGCGTGTAATTAATTGCCGAGGACGGTGTTTGCCGACGTTTCGGATTGGGCGTTTTTTTTTCCGGGTGGTCCGAAAACAAAGTTTCAAATTCTCCGAAATTGTTGGTATCGATTACTGAATTATAATTTTTGGGAGATAGTTGCAGCTCGAGATAAATTTTTTTATTTTAATGATCATTTTCTATATTTCTTATATAAGTTTATGTGTTACTTAATTTTATAGGACAACGGTAACGTACTAATTTATAAACGCCGTCATCTTGCGCAATCTCTATGATAAACTTTAAATTCCTAGTATTTAAAATTTAATAAATGCTGAAATTTTAGTACATAAATCACAAGTTGAGCTATAGAATTAAATCATGATAAATACAGTTAAGTAGAAAAAGATGTATGAGTTCAGACCACACTTAGGTTGAGGTAAAGTGAAAAGAAAGAGTTCATCATAAATTAACATAATCAAATGAAACTTGGTTACAAATTTTCAAAAAAAAAAATATACAACTTTTTCGCCGTTATTAATTAATCATTACTAAAACTTCCAGTTCATAATCTTCTTGATAAAAATGATTATTAACGTTAAAAACTTTTAGAAATCTCGATTTAAAATCCGCACTTCTTTATCTCATCTCATAAGTAATTACAGTAATCTTTAAAAAAACTTGAGAAGGAATTATTTTTAATTTATTCTTTGAAGTACACGCAAGAGGATTCTTGGTTTGACTTTAATCCCCTAAGAGAGTAATATCCCGAGCTTTAAAAATTTACCTACTGTACTTTCTAACTAAAAGAGTTCAAAAATACATTACGTTTTATCGGTTTGTACATTGACTCTGTCAATATTCGCATAATTTTTCAACCTTATATTGCCTTTTATAAATTCCGTTATCATATCTTAGAGAACGGTAATGTTGACATGCTATTGTTTTAATAGGTTTCATCTATTTTAGTTTTGATAAGTTTTTGTTCGAATGGGTATTTGAGAAAACATGCATGTACAATATTTGCTCAAGTTTTTTTGTTCAATTCGATGACCAGCTGTGATACGAAATTAATTTAAGCCTTATTTTTAACTTTCGATAAGAGTATTAAAAGTTAATATATAGTGAATCAAGTTTATCAGGAAAAATTATTAAAAAACATTCGTTTCGTTTGAATCGCGTGTTTATTCGATTTAGATAATTAACTATCTAGCTGTAAAGTATTTATTTTAGGAAAATTAAATTAAAATACGTATATTTAAAAATAATTTATTCATGAGATGGGTAAAGATCGTTTTCATGATTTCAATCAAACTTTCAAGCAAACGCAAACAGACCTCAGAGTACAATTTTAATTTATATTGACAAAAATCTACATGCAAGAAGCAAAGACGCATAATTGCAAAAATAAATCTTGAAATATAAAATCCACATTCGCGCGAGAGCAACGTCCAGAAAAGAATCGTTTCCTGCCATTTCCGCAGTTGACCAGCAACAGAGCAAACGTAACTCGCCACTTCCCTAATTCCAGCGCTCAAACACAACACCCGGCGCAAAACGAAGCCCCAATTTTTTTTTTTTCAAGCTCCCCGTCCCAAAGAAACGGCTCCGCTGCTAAAGTTGAAGAAGGCTACTGCGTCTCAGCTGAAAAGCTTTATAAACCCGGGCATTGTGTCGAGTCCTTTGCAAGAGCGAGAGGGAGATGTTAAGTAGGCCAAACAGCAGCAGCGGCGACGGCAATAGCTCAGCCCGGCAAAGTGCCGGCTCGTAAATGCTCTTGACAAGTACAAGACGAAGCAACGCCAGCACGGCAGCATGAAAAGATATTAAAGCTGCTGCTGCCGCCGCCGTCGCTGCCGTACGCGAACTGCTGTTATAGCCACTCGTTCGCTCTCCTTGTCAACGAAAGTAGGGGAACCTTTGAAACTTAGTCGGTTTCGTTAAGCGATTTTTCGAAATTTCAAGCGGGGGAGTAATGGCCTTTTTTGTTTAGGAGGCTGAGCTTCGGATTAATTATAAGAGGCAGCTTGAAAATAAAGTGAAACTTTATGTGCTTTGTGATAGTAATTTTTGGAGTTTTTCTAAAAACCTGTTATAATTGTATTTTAAGGTGCCAGGAACAAGAATAAATGGTTTTTAAAAAATGTCTGTATGGATGTGTGTGTGTGCACGCCTGGTTCTCAGCTTTTACTGAACGGATTGCATCTTTCACGGCTTATTTATTTATTTATTTTTTTTTTCTTTTGTGGTGTCGCAAAATCATTCTTTTTTTGTTTAGCTTTGTAACGTTGTGGCCCGGCGCGACACCGTACCGGTTCCCCGAATCAACGTCACTATAAATTTATTTATAACAAACCCAGAGAATCCGTCTCTGGGGAGGCCGACCGAACGGAATTACTGCAGCCGGGGTGCTGCAGCGAAAGCGACGCACGATGACCCGATTATATAAAAAAATCGCGAAGAGGTATTGCCCTGCTTACGCAACCCTTTTGCTCTCCTTCTCTCTCTCTCTCTCCCGGCTGGGAGGACGTCCACCTGATTACACTTGGCGAGGGCGCGGAGACCTCGGTCGCCGCTCCAGCCGGTGATTGGCGAGGGCAAGAGGAGACTACCCACCGCTCAAGCCCGCTATCCCTGGTGCGCTGCCCCGTGAATGGCAGTGGAGACTCCCCCCCCCCTCTACACTATCCAATGTCCACTTAGTTTTGGGCCCCACGCACCTCGCGATCGGCCCCCTCGCTCGCATTCGTGTTCGCGTGTCGGCGAGCGCCAAAGATGGCCGCTCGCAGCCGCTTTAATCTTTAATTCTTTGCGGGCCGCGAAATGGCCGCGGCTGCTCGAGATTCTCCCGCCCGTTTTCCCCAAGAGCCGGGAGAGATCGGTGAGCGCGCGCCATAATGCAGCGGAGGCTAGCAAACGCCTCCGCGTGCAGAAAAGCGTGCGGCCGATCGCCCCTCTCTCTCGCACTCATGCGATAGAGCGACTCCCCCTGCCTCTCTCACTCGCACTCGTGCACAAATTTTTGTGCTCTTAAACGAGCCGATTTTCGAAAGAGGAATGCGATGTGCGCTGGCCGTGGCGATGTAAACATGAATTGTTTTTTTTCTTTCAGTAATTTTTAACTGAGCTTATTTCTTTAGACTTGCACAACTTCCAGTTTTCATCCAGTATTCACTTAATAATTCTTTTCATTATCACTATCCGAAAAAAACTTCATTATTACAAATGCCTACAGTAGACATCAATTGAAGGTTATGCGGTAGTTTCATTATATATATGTATATGTATAATATGTATATTTATTTATATGTATAATATTTATATTTATTTATATGTATATATATTTATATGTATAATGTAGTATAGTCATATTTTTATTATTATTGTTTATTATGATTGTTTACATAAATGCCATCAATAGAATTCAAATTCTATAAAAAACCGCTGCCAAGTCATTGGCAGTTAGCTTCCTCCTAACTAATTTATTGTTCCATTATTATCTCGTTTTTATTATTATTTTAT
>UCOM01003737.1:0-15959 GCA_900474385.1 Ormyrus pomaceus
CGGTGTAGCGGTAAAAACATGTCGGTATAGAATCTGTCGCAAAAATCTGACGCTAGAAATCTGTCGCTAGAAAATCTATCGCTAGAAAATCTGTCGGATAGAATCTGACGTTTTCGTATTTCACTCTCGATCCAACAAACACTATAGGGGCTATATATACTAAAATATATAGAAGCGGCAGCAGCACAGCGAGGTTAAAGGAGCAAGCTCCAAAAATGTAATATTACTAACACTAAAAAAGCGTAAAAATACAGTAAAAGACACAAACATAAACCTATCATAAGACGATATTGTTAATATAATTTTTTAACACATTTATGTGCATAAATTCCGCTTAAAAATATCTACACTTTGTGAGGCTTGTAGAAGATTATGTAATAGTTTAATTTAAACATTCATTTTTTTTTTATTTATTTAAAGTCGCATTCCCCAGTGGGTATGAGGGACCTGTTAGATGACAATGTTTACATACAATATTTACAGATTTAGTACACAGGTCGACACAGTCGACGTCGAGATTTCGGTGCGGGCAGACGTGTATACAAACTCTCCGCGCTCGTCGATCCCTATAAAGCATCAACACCGCAGGCAGGACAAGGCCCTGAAACTGCCTTTCATATATAAAATCAAATCACAACGTGGTCAAAATGGCTTCACAAAGCGTACAAAATACTACAGATTCAAGTGATACTGCAATAGACGAGGATTTTGTCTTTCCAAAAATAGATCAAGGACTTATTTTGGAATCTGCTGGAGGATTAAGCCTTCTAGATTACATGCGTGCAGTGCGCGACATTGTTGATTCAATAGATATATTAGCTGCATCAATAATATCAAAGAACAGTGCGTGCCTGCTTTTGTCCACCAAGACCCAAGTCGACAATCTCACCAAACAACACGAATACATTCAAGTCGGAAAAAAAAGGTAAATATCCGACCTATGGATCCCCAAAAGGATTATCCAATTTACCGCAAAATGTATCGCCTAGCACATACGGAGGAACTTTAAAAAATATCCTAGACCAGCTAAATGTTAAAAAAGCAATAATAAAAAAGCAAAATTAATAAAGAAGCAACCATTAACAAAGAGGGATACGGCCATGTAGCCAGTTTTCGTAGACAGGTCTACGTTAAGCCCAATAATCGGCAAAATTGCAGAAATATTCAAAATAGCTTATGAGGTTAATTACAAATTCACAAATCCAACCATCTACTCAAATAATTCAGTTATTTGTTATTTAATATCTTTATTATCAGACTCTTAATGTTTTGCCAACAATCAAGTTAAGTAAAGAAAAAAGTGTCCAAAATCCTAAATGAAATTAATAAACCGACAATTATTGTAACACATTAAGAAATTTAAAATGTATCTTATTGATAAAATTTACAAAACTATGTATTTATATGTAAAACATTACTTGATATAATCGTAACATTTTCCATTAAAGGTTGTATTAAAAAAGTTATTTTTCCAAAATAATTTCATTTCACAACTGAATCAATTTTTCCTTCATTATTTATATATTGGCGTTTGACTAACATTTTAAAGGTGTTTTTTTTATCTTACTGCAAAGCAATCTCAATTCAAACGCCCCCATTTAGACACCCACCTTGTTGGTCGACACTTGTCCAGTCTCCTCGTCGACGGTGAACTTAGTGCCCTTCTGATTCGGCTGCTGCACAATCGAGTACTTGACCTGTCCGTTCACCCCCTTATCCTCGTCGGTCGCCTGCACCTTGATCACCGGACTGCCATTGGTGGCGCCCTCCTCGACCTTCGGATAGTAGGTACCGCAGTCTTTGAACTCGGGCTTGTTGTCGTTGACGTCGGTGATGAAGACGACGACGACGGCGGTGCTCGTGTGGATGTTGCGCTCGCCGTTCGGGCAGCAGGCGCCGTCGTCCATGGCGGTGACGTTCAGCTCGTACTTGTCGCGCTCGAGGGAGATCTCCTTGTTGTGGAGGCGGATGACGCCGGTGATCTCCTCGATGACGAACTGGCCGGAGTGGGTCTGGCCGCCGACGAAGCCGAAGCGGACGTTGTCGCCGTCCTTGTCCGAGGCGACGACGGTGGTGACCAGGGTGTTGGGGCCCGCGTTCTCGTCGACGTTCGGGGTGTAGACCTGCTGGGAGAATTTCGGCTCCTCGTCGTTCTTGTTCTTGGTGTAGATGCGCACCGTCGCGCTGCCGCTTTTCGACGGCTCGCCTGGAAGAGAGAGGGAGTTATTAGTTTTCGGACGGTGCTGACTCTATGTTGGGAAATGTTCGAGTGAACGGATTCTTTTTGTGGAGTACATTATGATTCGTTTAGTAAGTTATATTTTACAAATGTGTTAATATAAATAAGTATCCTATAAGATTTTACACTATTTGCTTCATTTAGAGAATAAATTATGTATAAAATTCTGTTGAAAACAAATTGTAAATGTATGGAAACTGACTTCTTACGTTTTACGTTAATAAAAAGTTAAAAACGCAAACATAAATTTAACAAATGCATATTATCAAAAACTACAGATATTACACTGCATTCTGACAGAAAAAATATTAAATCGAAAATGTCGTTAAAATAAAAATTTAATAAAACTTGTTTAAAAAATCGATGAAGAAATGATAAAACAGTTTCTCTTATAAAATACTTATTCTTTAAAAAAATATATTTTATTTACAAAAATTTCCTTAGATAAGTCTCAAAAAACTATCTGTTTTAATTAAGAAAATGAATATCCTATTTAGTTTGTACTTAACAATTTTCGTTACTCCGTGTTATGTCAATCAAATACATTTATTTTATGCATTTTTTTTTAAATTTAACATTATATAATTATTAGAAATTTATTTAATATAAATTTTTTGGTTTTTAAAGTCCCTAAATATTGTACTTATATCTCGATTATAACTCACATAATATTTCGATTCTTCGTAGCGCCTGTATGTAGGCTTTACGACGGTCTAAATATTAAAACTAGCCGTATAACCGAATTTCAAAGTTTTTTTATGACTGTGTCAAATTGTAGAAAATCAAATGTCTTTGCAGTTAGCTTTAAAAGACGAAGTATGTGCATTAATATGTGATAAACTGTAAAAAATGATACAAGAGAATTGATTTTCTTATCTTTTTTCTTCAATTTACGGTAACTTTTACTCTAAGATAAAACGACTAAGCTTAAATAAGACATACAAAGCAATTTTAGAGTAGTACTTTGTTACGATAATCTAAGAAAACGTATTAGTGGAACTTTAAAGATCACTTTAATTCGTACTAATTGTGTAGGAGAATTAAAAGAAAATTATCTGGAAAAGATTTTCTCTTACTTTTAATGCTCTAAAACTTTACCCATATGTAACCCAATCAATTTTGAAGCTCAATAAATTTTCCAGAAATTGAATGCAGTTTGAGTTATAATTAATAGAAGCGTATTGATTATTTCAAACTGAATAGAAAGTAGGTTAACCGCGAATTCACTGATTAAATTTACAAATGATATCCGTATGTCTTCCGCAGAAATATAAGTCAGATAAGCTTGCAGAGCTAATCAACCTCACGGCGGTTATACGTTCAAGTACTGACCGCAAAATACAGTTCTCTACAACCACAAACTCGTCAAATGTCAGTATCATTCGTGAAATATATAATTTAGCTTTGGAACTGTCTATTAAAGTATACTTTAATAATGAATTATGTCAGATTCAGGAATATAATTCAACGTTCTATAACAATTAAAACTTCGTGTACTTAATAAATAAGTTATACCTCTATTTTCGTAAGTCCTACTTTTATTTTGATGCAGAGCTAATTTGCGTACAAAATAGAATCAAATAACGTAATTTTTTGAGAATTATTTATGTGAGTCAGAATAAGAGTGACATAAATTGTCTCTTTTTGAAATATTCGATATCATATCATATTATGAATTAATAAAAGAAATCAATGCATTTTTGTTAAAATGCTATTTTTACGTTGTTTTTAATTTAAAAAAAAAGCACTACAGACGTTATTTTAAGGCATTTTTAGACAATAAGTAAATCAAATATATATAACTCAACGATTTTAAGATGTGACAATGCCACTTTCATTTTGAATCTCAATTTTATAATGTCCTTTAACATTACATTCATCTACTTGCAAAGCATAAACTTTATTGTAACTTTTCATTATTAGACCTCCATGTCTTTTATAAAATTTAACGTAAACCACCGTAGACTGCAGTAGAATTCTCTCTTTCAATTGAATTTCCTACCAATCGTACCTTTATCTTTGGCTGTGACGATAAATTCGTAATAGGCATTGTTATTATCCGCGTCGAGCTGCTTGTTATTCACTATGATGCCAGCGGAATCAACGCTGAAGTGATCGTCCGACACGAGATACTCTATTTCCGCATTCTGTCCTGTGTCTGCGTCTGTGGCTTTGACTTTAAGGATGCTGGTTCCAATGTTAATGTCTTCATCGACGTTGTGAGCTTGATAGTCGGGTAATTCAAATTTGGGCGCGTTGTCGTTAACGTCTGACACTCGGATGGTTAACTGGAAAATAGAGAAACAATTAATTGTAATTCGTGAAATTATATATTATTTATAAAACAGTATTACATTTATTCAATCTTTAAAGAAATCTAATGTGTACATTATATTTAATTTTTTGATTACAGTCAAAAATACCATTTTTTTTAACTGAAGAATAAATTAAGAAAGTTGTAGGTCTTGCATAAAATTAATAGAGAAATTAAAAATTTTACAAATGCAAAAAGTTATATTTGCGAAGAATGACTCATTATTCAATGGCTTTACCTCTACAGTAGTGGAAAACCCTCCCGAATCTTCGGTAGCAGTGACAATAAGCTGGTAGACGTGCGGCTGTCCCACGTCTTCAAAATCTAATTCTTTGGCCAGTTTGACGATTCCGTTATTGGCTCCGATGTTGAACGTTCCAGCCCCCTGTCCTTGAGCCTTCAGCGTGTAATGTATGTCACGATCGGCGAACGACTTGGCCTTCACGGATATGATGCTGAAAGCGCAAAGAAGAATTAAAAATCCCACTCGGCGAATGACTGTAAAAGCGCTCGAACTCTGCGCCAAAGAGAAAACGAGAGACGATAAAATTCGCCCTTTGTCAGCGAGCGAATACTCACTCTGAATCCTTCTTCTTATTCTCCGGTATTTCCGCCTGGTAGGCGGTGAGATAGAATTGCGGCGGCCGCTTGCCGCCGACAATCGATAGCCTTTCCTCGGGAGTCGACTGATATCGGCGCTCGTCGATACGGCCGTTCTGGTCCTCCGCCTTGACGTAAAGAACGTACTCCATGTCGAGCTGGAAGGGATCTTGACCGCGCGTTCGCACCACCCCCGAGCGTTCGTCGACCTCGAATCTGCCACCGGCTGCAATTTATTCGACACTTAACATCTCTCTCTCTCTCTCTCTCTCTCTCTCTTTCTCTTTGCGAGTTTTCTTTCCTTTTTTTTTGCCGGGTGTATATATATATATATAGGCTTTCAGGAAGGCGGCGAGAGTATCCTCGGTAAATTGAATTTTCTCATTTTCTTTCTGATGTTTAAGGGCTTTCAAAGCAGCGATGCACTTGAATTTTTATAGACAAGTTAAGATTATTACGCGGAGGAATTGAACTGAGTACCCTGGAAGTAATTCCTTTTAGCGCGAAATACCTTTTGCTCGATTTTTCGATAGAGAAGTAGTCGAGTAATGAGATTATTGTGTATTTTTATTAATTTTACTTTAGCTTTTGACGTATATTAATAAAGTACATTAGTTAATTATTGGTAATTATATTTTTGGATCAAAAACTATTCACATTTATTATGTAAAGCTATAGACAAAATTGTAAGTGAAAATTAAAAATGAATATTATTATTTCAGTAACTTAGAACGCTTACTTTTATACAAGCTATTAATAATATCAAAAAATCAAAACATTACATCTTTCAAAACGTCCTCATTCACGGCTTTCTACCAGTTTCTTTTCACGCGCTTTCCTTTCATTTCAAAAGCAGACGAGCCCATCGATATCCCCCCGACAATCATCCCAATTAGCCACCACGCAACATTATCAATCACCAATAAAAACTCCATTCAAAGCCCGGCGACGTAACGCTTCGACGAGGCAATTCCCCTCCGAGAGAAAGAGAGCTCTCTCGCCTCGTCGAAAGCGCGCACGGAAAGCCGGATAAAATCGCCGCCTTGCGCAACCGCGGCGGACGAAACAAAATCACGTACTCCTATCTCGGACGATGAAGTAGTGGATGTTGCTGTCGGTGTCCGGGTCCCTCGCCTGCAGAGTGAAGACGTGGGTGTTGGGCATCGCGTTCAGCTGGACGACGGCCTGCATCGGCAGCGGTCGGTTGATGAAGTAAGGCGGCTCGTCGTTCACGTCCTTGATGTTGATGATGACGCGCTGATTGTCGGTGTCTGTTCGGGCAGGTCAAACGGATTTAATTATGTATACAGCTGCCGCCGCGTGCATGCATGGCTTCGGGCACTTGACCCCACAGAGGCGTTCGGCATTCTTCGCTGGTCTTTTTTTTACTCTCTCGCGCGCGCGGAGGATCTACCGGCGAGTGCGTGCAGTGATTGATGAGAGGGCCGATGGTATTCGACGTGGGTGATCGACTCGGAGTTTTAAGTTACACGTCGGGGTTTTTTTCGATTGCGTCGCTTTGGGTTTGGGCGGAAGTGCGTTACTGTCACTTGGTTATTGATCTTAATATGGTTTATCGGCAGATTCGATTTCGTGACGGAATTAGCGTCGGATTTTATTCTTTCATCGGCTCGACTGATTTCAGAAGTATCGAATGTTTGATTTCTCGGATTTACGGTTCACCTGGCCAATCATCAATCACGTTTCTTATACTTAATTCCGCGTTGCAATAAATTCAGGAAAATCAGTTGAATCGTCATTTTCCCAGCGATAGAATGCGCCCGAAAACCTCTGGGTTCGCCGTAAATTTCCGAAAAGGTGTCGCATGCAGGGACGCATAAATCAAAGCTCAACGGTGCGCATAAAACCGATAAAATTAAATGATACGGAAAAGTGTAAGGTGTGTAATTAATGTGCGTTTATTTTTATTTACGAGCCATTCCGCCATCAGGCGCACGTGCACATTATACGGATAATCGATAATGCGCCACAACACGTGTGTGCCCTCTGAATGTCAAAGTCACGCAATAACTCGTAAAAAGCCGCTATTTATGATTAGTCTCAGAGTGCCGCGGTAATAAATATATAAGTCACGAGGGTGTGCGCGCGCGCGCGTCAAGTGCGCCGATCTAGGTGTAATAAAAAGCATTGGTGTGAAAAATGTTACTTACATGACAGACCTGCCGAAGCCGTAGGATGGAAAAAAAACAGAAAAGATTGACAGATTAGTACCAGCAGAGGCGAAAGGTTATTGCTATCATTTGCCCTACAATACAAAAACCCTCTCCGGACCCGTATCGTGACGTTCGCGATTTCCATCTCCGGCGGAGAGAGAGAGGCTCTCCTCTTTTTTTCCTCTCTCGCTTATCTAATTCCAGGCCGTTCGTTTCGCGCCGTGAATATTTCATGAGTATGCAGCGCGCGACAACGGGCGATCGGCTCCTTTATAAAGAGAAGTAACACAAACAGCTTTGTGTGTCGACCGGTGAAAAGCGGGGATCGAGGAGGTGCGCCGTGAAAAGAGGAGGAGGAGAGAGAGAGAGAGAGAGAACGAGCTCTCTCTGCGCGTGCTTGAGAAGCGAAAAATGAAAAATTCGTGACGGTGTACAAGAGGGGATACAGGAACACCTCGCGAAAATCCCAAAGGGTATGTAGCACCGTGTGGATGGAATCTTATTACATTGTGCCTGGGCTTGAAATTAAATTTGTACCGTCTTTGTACGAGCACACGACTTCGTCTGCAGAGAAAAAGAGCACAGAGTCTTCCAGCGCCGTTGCCAAGTATAATCAATAAATTAAAAAAAGGAGTGAGATTATAACTGTTCGCTAAATTGTTAAGTTTAGAAAAAATGGAATAGAGGATATTAATTCTGGCTCAGATTTTTTTTTTTTTTTTATTGAAAATAACATTTGCTGAAATTTTAAACCCACTGTAATCCAAATTCGCGACGATTTTTATTCCTCATGGTAAAAGGATATTAAATTTCTATTTAAAGCCAAGCTGTATTGATCGAAGATTAAAAATTGTTCATTTTACCGCGGGATTCAGTTGATAAGTTCGCCCGACTTTGTTTTATTCCCAGAAATATATTTTGATTGGGCGTTCAACTTTTATTTTTTTATTTTATAGCCTACCCAAGTCCTCTTACCGAGTCTTATACGGCTCTAACTTTGTTTACTACAAATCATTTAACTTTGCTAACATTGTTAATCGGTTAACTTAGTTTACTACAAATATTTTCATTCCCAAAACTTTTGTTATCGTAAAGCTTCCCTTTAGAAATTAACACTTCAATCGCAATTGTCAACAATCTTACCTGGATTAGTAATCGTAACCCAAAAATCAATAGTCTTCTCGGGACCGAGCTCCTCGTAGTCCCACTTGTGTCTGACCATGACCGTACCATTGGACGCCACGGTGACCCATTTGTTGTCGTCTCTAATCTTGTACGTCTCCTTATCGTTCTCCTTCTCCAGGCTAAAGACAACCTTGCCCTCGATATTCCCGTCGGCCTCGGTGAACTCGATCTTCTTCGTCGGTCTGACGGCCCTGGTGGTCCTCCTCTTCCTTATCCTGTGCACTTCCGGGTTTATCTCGTCGACTCGCGCCTCGTCAAAGTCGTCCATGGTGTCCTCGTTGATGTCGTACTCGGTTTTCTCGGGGCCGGACGTGATGAATCTCAGCAGGACCCGAGTCGGCGTCACGGAACTCCTGCTGGGCCTTCTGATGTCGTGGGCCTGGACCAGGACCTCGCTCTCCATGTCCATGTCCGGACTGACGTCCGGTTCACCTGCCAGGAGGAGCTCTCCGGTCTGGGGCACGATGATGACCAGGTTCGTGGGTGTGACTAGTTTGTACGCTACCTTGTCGCCATCGGCGTCCTTTGCCTGGACCTTGCCGATGGTCGAGAACCTCTTCCACTCCGGGATGAGGTTTCCAGCTCTCAGCTCCGCCACGTTCGACGGCTGAATTTCGAAATTGTAAACCGCCTGCTCGAACACGGGACTGTTGTCGTTGACGTCGAGGACGTTGACGTCGCCCTCGATTTTGGAGGTGCTGATGTAGTCGCTGTCGGACGCGTGTACCACCGCCCGGTAGCTGGACTTGACCTCTCTGTCGAGAGGCTTCGCCGTGACCAGTCGGATGCCCTGCTTAGGACTCCTGAGAGTGAGGTTGAATCCGGTCTGTCCCGTGTGCGTCTCGATGAGGGCGAACGGCTTCTCCCCGTCCTCCTCGGGCAGGATGCTGTAGTGCACCGGGAAGTTTCCCCGCGCCTGGAGGAGGCGGAAACCGTCGACGAGAGTGCCGACCGGCGCGTTCTCCTCCACCTCACCCTCGCCGAGCCGATCGTGGGAGAAGGTGAGCATGTTGCGTCGGTTGATCACGTAGAGGTGAAGGTCGTGGGTCTCGGTCTGGTTGGCCCGCTCCTCGAGGACGATGAGGTTGACGGGTCGATTGACCAGTGGCGTGAGATCCGAGGTGGTCATGACGATGCCGTTCTCGAGGACGGTGAAGTACTTGGAGAAGCCGGTCTCGAGGAGCCGGAAGCTCGAGGGCTGCCTGTGGCCGCTCTCGAACTGCATGATCTCGAAGCCCGGATAGACGTCGTGCGGCAGGACCGCCTGCATCGTGCGGTTCACCTCGACGCCGTTCTCGCCGTCCAGGGGATTGCTAAGGCCGTCGAAGCTCCCGCTCGTCCAGGTCTCGGCGCGAACGCTGGACGCGAGCGCCAGCGCTCCGATCAGTATGGACCACATCCTGCACACCGGTTTCCAGATGACCGGAGCCTTTATTAAAGCATGGGTGCTGCTTGCTCCACCTGTAACGAGGAAATTCGAGTTTTAGTATGATTGCTGGTGTTTTTAAAGTAATTGTAATTGTATAATTAACATTATGTTATTCAAAGGATCGATAAAAAAAAGAAGTTTATAAGTTGGTTTGAGTACTTAAGTAATTGCATCAGCAATGCATGCTGTACTTAAATAAAAAATATGTCTTTGATTATGCTTGGGAATATAAAATAGAATTTTATATTCTTCAAGATTTATGTGAATAAGTAATAATTAGCGTAACTAAATATTAAAATATTTTAAAAAAGGATTATCTCTTATATATTATCTCTGCAAATCACATTACTACTTTATGTTATTATATATAACTTATTGCAAACTGGTTTAAATAAATAAATTAATAAACATATATTTACGTATTTTTAAGCTTTTAAAAATTTTGAAATTTACAACTTTTTCTTAATAAAGTCACGCTGACGCATTTGTACAACTTAAAGTGCAACTGAAATTACACTGCGATGCAAATCTTATGAGAAAATTATTCAAATGATTCGCAGCATTCAAAATGAATCCTTTGTTTATTACTTAGAAGGCCATTTAACAATGCGAATAACCCTATTCAGCATTATTAGACTAAATTAGTAGACGTTCAAAGGAAGGTTTAGTATATTTTATCGCTGTAACTACGTAGATTATTTTACGATAACCGACTACACATAATAATTTAATTATTACTTTGGCAGCGTTTGAAATTAAATTTGCTCAAACTATTTATTTGAAATTTAATAATGACGACTAATTTACTCAAATTTACGATAACAGATTGCACTTAATAATATTCCACTATTATACTTTGCCAGTGTTTGAAATTGAATTAGTTCAAAATAATCCTTTCAAATAATAAGTACTGAATAATTTACTAAAATTTACAGTTCAACATTAAATGCTTCAATTGCCTCCGTAATAAAAATTTATTAGCCAAACTGCATTTATAACCATAACTCACTTAAAATCAATCTACATTACCGCCATATATTAATTGCGCCAAGTTAAACAGATCGAAAACGCCTTCAACGAACAATCTTTCTATATAAACCCACACGCCCAACCGGATTAATGACTCAATCACGCAAAAAGTCACCGGGATCAATCGCTCGCAGAGCGACTCTCCAGCTCGTAAAATAAATAAGCCCCCAAATTAATAAACCAGCCGGCGGCGGCTCGGCGCTTCTCTCCCACCGGCCAATAAAACCCAAGAGAGCCTCCTCCTCCGGGCGGAGGATCGAGTCGCGGCGCGCAAAAAAATCTTTCCTTAATCGATCCTCCTCATCTTCTCTCGGCTAATTGTCCGGGGCCCCCAAGGTCCCCGCTGGCATTGAATCGGCTTCCTCCCGCGTCCCGCGTGAAAATCAGATACAGCGATCCGCGCGCTTACACTCGCCCGGAGAAATTACGCGGCGAACAATGAATGTCCGTCCGGGGGGGGGAGTCGCCGCCGGAAATAAGAGCCCGACGCGCTTACGTGTACACGTACACGAATTTACTATTGTTGTTTAGTGCCCTCGCCGCCGCCTCGTTCCAATTCATTCTCGCTCTCCGGCGCTGGACCGGATGCGGACGGTCAGCCGGGAGTAGGGGCGACGACGCCCGCTCGATGGATATAGAAATAAGTAAACAGCCGCGCGGGGAGAGAGAGAGAAATGCGGGACGCACGTGTGTGCCTTCTTCTCTCTCTCTCTCTCTTTTTTTCTAATGGATTTGAGCGTATACGCAGTGGATCAGCAGCGCCGAGCGTCGGGAGGAGGTCGGGGAAAGCCGGGAGAGGCGGGGATTTGAGATTTGTCAGACTTAATAGACGAGAGACGGATTCACGATTTTGGGGTGATTTTAAAGGAGGGGGACTGCCTGGAAGCATTATCGTTATCGCTGCTTTTATATAAATAAGCACGGTGCTTATTTAGAGGGATGAGGCGCTTTTTTTTTTTAGAATTCTGTCGGGGAGTCGGAACGTTTGGAAAAAGTATTACTCGGGACGAGGCGAGTTGAAAAAGGTGTAAATGTAAATTAGGGCAGCTATAAATCCTCGCTGTAATGCGAACTTTTGAAAAAGGACGATATTTCGCGCGAATAAGTGTCAGCCGTTCATGGGAGTAGAAGCGAGAACAACAGTTCATCCAGCGGTGACAAAAGAGCTCAACGACATCGACTCGGTCTATTATATTACTCCAGCAGACACTTCATAATTTCAGCCTCGACATTTCGATATGAAAATTTACAGGACAAAAGCAGATCGCAAAAGCGAGATCGATATACAACGCAGCGAATAATCAAATTAATAAACAGCGATCGTAAAAAACAGTTTCGTAGTAATTTAAATTCGTTCCGAGGTTCGAAGTGGAAAGGATTATTAAATTTTGACGAAAATGCGTATTCATCAAATTTTATTAAAAAAAAACGTACTGCAATAAATGTATTTTTTTATACAACAAAAACAAGCGCGTACCTCAAATTCGCGGAAAGCAAATAAAGCTCGTACAGAACAATGACCCCCTCATCGCTTATGCACTTTTGTCTTCCCGCGAGCCGCTCTAACCGCTGCAGTCCACGTTGCTGTTTGCTGAATTTATTATTAGCTAAATTTACGGTTTAGGATCTCGAGCAAAGTAGTAAAATTTTGCCGTCCTTTACAACCTATAAATAGGGTGCGCCCTGCACCTTGCCTTCAAAAGGAAATAAGCGAACGTGAGCAGAAGACAAACGGCTCGCAACGTCGCGAACGCTAATGAACTGCGATTGTCGCGTGACTCGTGTTTTTCTTTGCCGTTTGCCTGTGTGCATAAAATAACCCGGAGAAAGGGACGCTGCAATTTCGCGGCGCGACTCTCCCCCGGGGAAAGGACAATTTTAAAGGAAAATATTCTTTCCGTCCTAAACAGATGTAACTGCTGGAAATAAAGCTGAAAGTCCCGCTAAGCATTAGGAGCTTCTTTAAAAAAAAAAAGGAAAAAAAGACTAATTCGAACGGCAAAATCCATTTCTCCGCGAGCCGAGCGAAAATCCCGAAGCAGCCCAGGAGCAATTAGACGGCAGCAAGTCGCAGCGTTCATCCAATTAATCCGAGAGGCAGAAAGTGAAAAAGACGAGAGAGAGAGAGAGAGGAGGAGGAGATGAGTCGAGAGAAAGCATTAATTAAAAGCGAAAAAGCTCGGGCTCAATAACAATAATCGCTGCAGCCTCTCTCCCGGGGCCATCGGGAGAGAGAGAGAGAGGGAGAGAGACGCTACTTTATAAATTATCGTCGCCCCTTTGTCGCACTCGAGCGCGAATTGCAAAAGCGCAATTACCTTAATCAGATGACGAGGCCAGCAATCTAACGGACGAGCTGTCCAGATGCGCGGAGCTGCCTCTCGAAAATTTTAATTACGCGTATCGAGGCCGCCGCCGGCGGGGTGCTTTTCTTTTTTGTTTGTTTTATTCGCGCGAGATGCAACTCGGACTTTGCGAGATGTGCTTCCTTCGGGGAGGGGAATCGGACCGAGTGCGAGCTTGTTTTTCTGACACGTGTAATAATGCCTTAATTTATTTTAATCGGCGAGGGGCGTCGTATTTCGCCCGGAGGGCTGTTTTGCTTCTGGAATTGTTGGTTTATTGATTGGAGCGCGGAGTGGGCATTGTTCGAGTGCGCGGAGAGAAGCGTTTCGGTGAAAATTGCTGTATACTTTCTCGTCGAGCAATTGCAGACTGACGAGACCAAAAAAATTGGTATGCTTTCCAGGAAAATTTAATGAAAACTTGTGAAAATTTCATGTGGGATTCTAGGAAATTTCAGTGAAAACGTAGGAGAGTATATGGTAATTCCTACGATTGTTTTACTAAATACCTCCGAGGGTACAAAAGCAATTTTTAAAACAGACTCTTCTCAACGAGATTATTTTTTAACACAAAGCTCCGTAGCGTCATTAAATTATAGCGCGTTTTAGCGCGTTTCTTAAATAAATAAAGCGGCGCCCTCGTATGCAAAAAGCAGCTTTATATTTTAGAAAAACAGCGAAATACCGACTCCTCTAATTAATTCGCGCGAAGCTCTCGCGCTGCACAAAGCTCGCTCAATTCCCCGGAGCATGAAATTTCCCTAATAACGCGTTTCAGCGCCGAAGAACTACTACCCGCCGCATTGAAATGTAAATCAGCCGGCGCACTTATTAACGCTAATTATTCGCGCGAAAACAGCCGCCCCGTCTCTCCCTCCCTCTTCGTCTCAAAAAAAAATAATACACCGCCCCGCCGAAAGGATTTGTCCGGCGCTCGGCGAATAAGACGGGCCCGGATAAAGGCGGGAAATAATGGAGAGCGCGCCGCAAAGAAATGTACGGCCCGAGGAAGTAGTGGCTCTCGTTCCACGCAGCCCGAGAATATATATATATATATATATATATATATGAGAGCAGATGCTACTGCAGCCGAGGCCCCGAAGTCCGTGGAAACACGACACCTAATCCCTTCTCGAGGCGTATTAAGTAACTGCCTTTGCACTCGCCAGACGGAGAAAACGAGCTGCGGAGAGAGAGAGGGGGAGAAAACGATACGTCGCGTTATAAGGCTCCTCTTCCTCGTTCGCCGCGCGCTGCGGGAGAAATGAATAGAAGAGAGGCTGGCTTTCAGCCGCGGAGAGTGAGAAAGTTACAATCGACTGAGCTAATTGCGAATGACGGCCGGAGCTTGTGCACACTTCGAGCGAGAACTCGTTTGGGCTTCGCTCGAAATAAAAGCGCGCTTCTGACCTTATATACCGGGAGAGAGAAAGAGAGAGTTTTTTTGGGAGCAAAGTTTTAATAAACCATCGGAAAAAAAAACACGACGAACTTTAGTCGCCCGCCGGAATTATGCCAAAAACACTCCCCCAAAATTACGCAGCAGCCCAAAAGCTCCCCCCCGCGAACAAAAGAATAAAAGCTCTCTCTCTCTCTTTCTCCCCGTAGCTTTCACCCCGCAGCGATTGAAAAAACTTGGCCGCGGAAATTGCGAGTCCGAAATCCGTCGCGGAAAGCTCTCTCGCAGCCCAAACAGACGTACCGGCTTTCCGAACACGCCGGAGCGAGAGCTAATAGGCTTTGCGCCCTCGGCGGGGGAGGGCTCGAGGAGTTCGGGATGCGTGCGAGTGTCGTCTAGTGCCGCTTCTTTCGAGTGTGATTTCTATTGTCCGGGGAGGAGAGGGACTCGACGCCGCGGGGATTTAAACTGGTTTATCGACGCTTTTGCGTAACTTGTTTTTCGACGCGGCGGAGAGGAGACTCCGGCTGGCATATCGGCGAATCGCTGAGTTTACGTAACGCCGCTATTGCTGGTTTAATGAGGGGCGTCGACGCAGGGAAAAATCGACGGACGCGCGGGGGTTCGTGAATGTTTTGGTTAATGACGATGAATTAACAGATATTGTCGGAGGCGAATTGTTATCGTTGAACGTAATTGTTGACGAATTGAGTGCACGTTGCGAGTTTTAACGGGTTCATTCAGCGAGAATTTTCGGAAGATCAATCAATTTACAGCAATTTTATGTAAAATATGCACGTGAAGTACGTTTTAATTTAATTGTTTGATTAAAGTACACGCTTTTACTGAAAATATAAATTGACTGATATGTAATAACATTTTTTTAAACTATTTTTCTTAATTAAACACTATATAAACGATAATAACAACTGAAATCAAATAGACTTTTCCAGTAAGAAAACTATAATTACATAACCCCACACCTTCCCTCGTCCAAAAGCCAAAAAAAAAACCATGACCATCCCTTCAAGCTTCTAAAAGCAGCCTCCTCGCAAAAAGCTGTCCCCGCAGACGCGGCCAAGAGCGTCTTTCAGCGGAAAATAAGCTGAAAATTGGCTGAGGACGATTCGCCGCTCGCCAATCGAGTTACGGCGCGTCCTTCGCCAGGACGGCGGAGCGCCTCCTCGGAAAAAAAAAAAAAAAGTAGCTGTGGGCGGCGAGAAAAAGGTTTGTATATACTCTCTC
>UCOM01003738.1:0-15984 GCA_900474385.1 Ormyrus pomaceus
TCAGCTCGAAAAAATTCGATAATCTCGAAGAAAACGATACACGTCGAGACACGTCGAGATATTCGAGTTCTCTCGAATAGGATTTTTATATAAGGGATAAGGGATAGTTAGCGTGCATAATAGAATTTTTCGATACGAGTAAGGAAAGGTGATTTTATCCTCGTGTGACCGTTTTCATCCGAGCGAAGCTCCGAGGGCGAAGTCACGCGAGGCTAAAATCACGTTCTCGCTCGTGTATCGAACAATATTTTTTGTTTGTTTTATAATTTAATTTGTTCGGATAATAGGTATTTTGTATTAATAATATTTTATTCTTTATCAAATAAAGCGAGATAGAAACTCTTTAGGCTCTTTTGATGAAAAAGTATTAAATTACTGAGATTTTTAATTTACCGTAATTAGAATTTTTTAACTGATGGATTTTCATCGATTTCAGATGTCAAAATGCCCTTTAAAATTGGCATACTCATAATAGTAAAATAATACGTTTCTTATTAAATAATACAACCATTCGTACGCTATTTAATAATAATAATTTAATTTAAGTGAAGTAAATAGAGAATATTAGTACGTTTCAATACATATAGTATTTTTTAAAATGAATTAGTTCTATTTTATAAGTATTATTATATGCAACAAATTAAATTTATCTTTTCAAGTTTTCAAAAATTGCGAAAATTGGATGCAAAAAGTCAAATTTTAGATTCTAATTCGTAAGAAACTATGAGACTGAGTTGGTAGAATAGTGTCATTCGAGAAATGGAAATTTTGTAATGTGATACCTGAATTCATAAGAAACTATGATGCTGAGTTGGTTGGATATTTAGCCTTTTTCTAGTGGACTTGGTTCAGGTAATTTTCAAAATTTCCATATCTCAAATGACTCACTATTTGATCTGAGTTGCCTGGAAGAGGGCTATTAGGAAAGCCGCAAACGTTCCTGCGTTTCAGGTAATTCTCTTGTTAAAAAGAATTACACTAATGATTATAGCTAAAGTGTAATAATTTTTTCACTTTTATTATAAGTAATAAATAAATAAAGAAGACAAAAAACTTAGTTTATTATGGATAAAAATATATAAAAAAAGAAACAAAAATATTTTTTTTATTTGATAATCCAACAATTTTTTTTTAAAAGGTCTGTTTAGATAGAAGAAACCTCTTTGAACGCATCGAAATCTGTTCGCGAATCATTAATACCCAAAAAGCACACGCGATAGTTCGTCAAAAATCTCAATTCTCCAAGTGAAACCCGGCCTCATCGCGCGGTGCAGTCCGAGCAATGCCGCGCCGGGCACACTTACAAACTCGTAATCCCCGTGTGCACTTCACACAAATCAGCTTCCTCGGCGGAGCATCTTCGGGGAGTCATTCGCGGCCGTGCACTCGAGAGAACTTTTCTTGAACTTAGCCGATGGATCACTTGAGCGGCAATTTGCGCTCCCTCCCAGGAGTATAACCGGATGGATCATCTGTACTGCCCCGAGAGACGCTGCATCGCTTAGACCTTGCCGACAACTGGGGCTCGATTAGGTAACTCGCTAAGAGCCGCTAAAGCTTCAGGGTTCTTCGGACGAGACGGGATTCAATTCCATATTGACTCCGTTCTCTTTTGAAAAAGCGCGTATTTCAGTCATTGCCGCCGAAGCGTTCGTTTATGGATTTCTGCGACCCGTTCGACAAATAAAGTTTAATTCTTAGCTATTGCAGAGGTTTCTGGCTTTATCGATTGCCTGTACTAGTCGCTAATTACAACCTGTAAAAAATCCGTTAGTATGCAAACAAGCGCCATTAATTTCCTAATAACCAATCTTCAGCAATTAACCGATTCCAGGCGTTTTCTATAATAAATTTATAATCTCGTTAGCCTCATTGCCAGCCGCGAATAAAGTTAATTGTCGCGCGAAAAAAATTAATAGAAAATTCAAAATAAAAGCCCGTCGCCTACTTACTCTTGCAAAAGTGCGAATTGGCTATTACGCGAATATCTCGGGATGGAAATTTCCTGCCGGGGCGGCCGCCGTCGTCGTCGTCGCCACCGCGGCTAAACTCTTTTCTTCGCTAATTTTCGTGAGAGAGCGAGAGCGAAGGAGGGAGACGCTCGCCGAAATAAGAAAACTCGGGGAGGAAATGGATTTGCGGGCGCGCAATTTCCCGAGGTCGCGCGCGCGCGCGCGCCTTTTTCACGCCGCCGCCAGACGGAAAAACAAATTATCGCGCGTGGAACGAGCAAATATTGGCCGTCGATATTAGGCGAGAGAAGTGCCGAATGCAAAAGTGTGCCGTGCATATTGCTCTCTCTCTTATAGCCTTTTGCGCTTTTGCTGATTGCCGATGGAATCTTTAAAGTACGACGTTCGATCAATAACGGATCTGATTGATGGTATTCTTGAATATAAATATATTAGAAATAAATTATTAGAAAATTCACTGGAAATTTTTAATAATGTCACATAATTTTTTATTCAATTTGCAGAAAACCCCGGAAAAATGGAAAAAAGTTTAAAATACATATAGAAAATGATAATGATTTAGGTATATCTAAATATACTTTTCACCGTACTTGTATATGAGTTAATTTAATAAATACGTCTATTAAAAATTGATTTTTTTTCAAAGCAACATTAAAGTTTTTGTTCCAAGCAATGTTTCCGCTTTGACAATCTTGCGTATAATTTTCGCTCGTACTCTCAGCCCAGCCATCAAACTCTGAGATTGTTTTTGAACCGCATTAAGACCCGACGATTTCGCATATACGTGCAAGAGGCCCGTGGCTGTATAGCTGGCAAGTCGCAAGAAGCGCTGCAAGAAAAAAAGCTCTTCCTCGGTTAACGAAAATGACTTCTATAAAGCTTTTAACCAAAGCGCCGAGTACAAAAGACGAAGAGCGAGCGAAAAAAGCAGCGACGCCAGAGGGAGAGAGAGAGAGAGAGAGATACGCGATTACGCGCAAGTGGCCGAAACCAGTACGGAGTCTCCTCCCTCTCTGGAAGAGTAGGAGGAAGAAAGCGAGTCGGGTGTTAAGACGTCTGACAGTTGTATAAGGATAAAGCTGCTCATGCTGAGTGCTTTTATTTGTCGCGAGGCAAGCTTTCTTCGGCTCCTCTCTCTTTCTCTCTCTCTCCCTCTCTCTCTCTCTCTCTCTCTCTGACGCGCTCGCGTGCCATTATTTCAAATCGATTCACTTTTGTTTGTTGACTCCATTAGGGGAAGACCGACCTGACCTGGCTTTTTTCTTTTCTGCTCTTCTTCTTCTCTCTTTTTCGAACTTTGCGCATTCTCGCTTCGCGCTCGACGGCTGCTGCTGCACCTTCGCTCGCCAAAGCCTCGAGAGCTGAGTAGCGTGCTCGACTTCCCTTCGTTTATTGCACTTTTTTTCGAGAGATTTCTAAATTAGATGCTTCTTTGATCGTATTATTCGAGGTAGTTTACCACTAGCTTAAAGTTTAAAGAAACGAATTTTGGAGTACTCATTTTTTTTTCAAATTTTCCCTAGAAAATACTTAAAATATGTCGTGAGCCATGAAGTGGCACAGTATTGTAAAAGATTATCGAATATAAAAAGACAAACGTACTTTAAATTCTAGTTAAAATTTGATATTGCAAATAATGTATGAAAATACTTATACCGATTAATAAATATATTAAAAAGAAGAGAAAATAGCAATAGCCTGTTAATTATAGGCTGAAATTTAGTTTAAGACTAAATGCGAACCATTTTTAAGTGGCATGCCTTTTAAATACGCACAAAATTTGTATAGGTCGACCGTCTTCAGAATCTACCTGCAGGAAAATTTTAAAATACACCATCTTATTCCTTGTACTTTCCTGTTACTTGCAGTCAAAATAGAAAAAACTGTCTATAGGTTCGAACAAAGGTTGTTATGTAAGTACCTGCAGACTGCAGACACACATTGACTGTATTAGCTCAAACAATTTTAGTTTTCCAAATTTTTTCTAAAAAGTTGACTTGGAAGTAACAGGATATTATAAATATTAAGTTGGTATAGTTAGCCCCTGCCAACTATAAAGTCTTTACATAAGGAACATTTGACCTGAGGTGGGAAGTGTATATTTGTTTAAAGGTTCACGTATACCTGAGCTGCACATCTGCATTTCAAAACAACCTTCTCATTGAAACTCTAGGAGAAAATTAAACACAATGAAAATTTTAAACTAGCTATTATTTTGCAAGAAAATATTATACATATTTTCAAATAATTTATTACCTCTTTAGAGAAATTATTTTCTTTTTTTTAATTTATTTATTTAATGTCGCGTCCGGTCCACATTGATAAATTTAATTAACTAAAAAAAAATGAATTTTCAAATACTTTTTCAATGAAATGTTTTTGCAATCACACCGGCGCGAACATACGCATAAATTTACTTATTGATGTGAACAAACATTTTTGCATAATATTATCCAAAAATGCTACTTAATTAAGAGATGTCATTCAATCGATTTAGATACAATAAGAGTACATCTAACAAGAGATTCTAGTTTTATGTTCAAAGATTCCTAAAACATTCTAGTTTCCTATTCTCATAGATTCCAAAAGTTTTCAACCACAAATTTTCTTTGCCTTTTCCAATCTTGGGACAGAATTTCTTGGAACAAAATGTATCAGAATTTAATGCAGGTCTCGGAATACAGAGAGAAATTATTACGGTAAACACATGTACCTTAACCACGAGGTTTAAGTAAGATGTTCCGATTACTGACAATTGTATTAGCAACAATTACTTAATATGTTTTACTTATTTAATTGAATTTAATTTTAATTTCTGAAAAATTCCTTCTTAAAAAGGAAGCGCGTTGAAGCATTTAAAAAGGTTTGATTTAATTGGTCAATATAGTTCGAATATTAGAATTATAAATTCTTTGAATTTTTAAAAATAAATATTGATTTTTAGAATGAAAAAATATATAACTAAATCTTAATAGCTATTACTTAATACTGCATAGTAAAACATATTTGAATAAATGTATGTTTACCTCAAAATTTAGAATCAAATTCTACAGTGATAAATTATTATAGTTTAGTGAAATTTGAAAAGAAAAAATATTTTAAAATCGCGTAAATTAGAGCGCGCCTGAATTATCGCTTGAATGAAAAAAAAATTACAAAACATTTTTATAATATTTTTTAATCTGCTTATTAATTCTGTATGGTGTTAAACATTGAAGATTTATATATCCTATATCTCCAGAACTAATTTTTTGTTCAGGAACTCGCAGAAATTATTTGAAAATTCTGAATCAATTCAAAGACAAAACCCTTGCATTCAAAAGATTTCGCATTAATGCAATGCTTTGTCCGCCACTATATGTATAAAGAGAGCAGATTCGATTGTAAAATTTTAAATGAATATTTTTATTTCTCTAGCCTTGAATTAAACTGTATTTTCTAAAAAAAATTATTTAAAAAATCATGATTGTTTAGAACCGTTAATAAAAATATATTAAAAAGGCTTGATCGAAAGTAAGAGGAAAAAGGAAGAAAATATACACAGAATATACACATCGATTGTAAAGGCATGGAAGAGAGTGGATATACAGTTCGAGCATATCCGATCGAACCTCGCTGATTTGTGCTTCTGCCACTCATCTCCTCGTGTTGGCACAGTCGCTTGATTAGCTCCGCCATATTTACATATCATTAGCCGATTGTTTGTACTCGAAACTTCCTGCTTCTCTTCCTCCCCTACTCCCGACTCACTGCGGATAATTTGCCCTTTGTAATTTGGCTATTTTCAAAAATGAATACTGGGAACGAAAACAAGAATTTATTTACCGCTAGTTATAATGCGACTAATTTTTAAAAAAATCCAATTAGTGAAGAAATTTGTTTATTAAATGTATAAAAGTTGTTGTAAGAATAATTTTTTATTTGGGAATAATTTAAAGAAATTTTTCTTTATCAGAATCAAATATATCTTAAAGAAGATTAATTTGTTTTATACTTATTGTTTACACCTAATCTTCGTTAAGATATATTTGACTGATATAAAATATTCTAAGGTATACATTGACTAGATGTAAACAATAAGTAAACAAATTTAAAATCAGAGATTATTCTCCATGTAATAGTAAAATGGTAAAGATTTTTCAAACCAACCTCCATTATTTACAAAAAAATTTTCATAAATGATACTCATAATTTTATATTTAACGGTAAAGAAATAATGTTAGGAATTATTTTTGTTAAAAATTATATATTTAATTAATACTTTTTTTATAACTAAATAATTAATCTAAGGTTTATCTAAAAAGAATAAAAATAAATGTGCTTACAATATCAGCGTAAAATTTAATTTATATAATTTATAAATCATAAACAAATTTTGTAAAAATTTATGACATTAATATTAATTTGTTGCATATTTAAAGAATTTTAATAATGATAATTTTAAATGAAATTCCTATTTTATACAACTCGGATATGGGCGTTGTCTACTTTATCAACAACTGCACATAAAGAACTTCGAATCGTTTTACGACAAATTATAATTCGCATTGTTCCAATTACATTTGTTTTAAATTAATTTGTTACAATAGAGTTTCTCATTTTCACATTGAAACAATGCATCTGTTTTTTTAATATCAATTAGGTAGAAAATACTAATATTAAATTTTAATACAAAATTACTATTGAAATGTTTTCATCTCGAAATTTTCAAAAATATTTCTTTATCAAGGTACGTGAGATATCGATAATTGCAGTTTTCCAAATTTTTCGATTTAATTTTACGAATTTTTAAAATATCTGCTAATAAAAATGAAGGGCACAATGCAAAATTTCAAAAAAATTTGAAATAAAACTGCCATGTCGGTAATTATGTAAAAATTCGTATATGCTCTCACATCCTTATAAGTGCCCTTCCTTTTTTACAGAACAGCACTATAAATCTATATAGTAAACGTTTTTAAATTACAGTGAAAAATTTTGTAAAACCGCAATTTTTATTAATTTGATTAATTTACGTATATAATAAAAAGAAAACACTCTTTTATTTACTCAAATGTAGTAATTTATTAATAAAAATATGAATTCAATCGCAATATTTTGCTAACTAAGAGAAAATAATTCACATTTTCTCACTTACATTAAAAAAAACAGCTGAATATTTCGAAAGTGAAAAATTAAAAAATTCAGCAACAAAACATTAAAATATGTCTTTCAATATTTGATAAAGGCAATTATAATAGTAGTACGACAGAAAAATAAACAAGTTTTCTGTCCGATCTAAACTATGAATCATTTAATATAAACATGAAATCCAAACAGGTCAGCAAAATTTAACTTTTATAAACTGTTGCGGAACAATATGTATGGTGCCTTCTCGTCTGATAAATTTGACGTTCGGAGGCATTGGCATATTTGAATATTTAATTAATTTAAGTATAAAAAGACAGGTAACGAGTAAAAGATGTCTTGACTTTTAATTTTCGCTTGATTATCGCTAGTCTATTATATTTACACTGTATATTTTGCACCGTAAAACATGCAAAATTTTTGACATCTTTTTACAACTCCCTTATTTTAATATACAACTTTCTAAATTTCTCTGTTACAGGACACTTAGAATAAATAATATTTTACAGTAAAACTAACCGCAGTACGGCAAATTTGACTTTCCGATTTTACTTTTAAATTAACTATTAAGGCAGTATGGCAATATGAATTGATTTAGATTCTAGAGAACAATTTACTAAATTATCGAAAAATACTGTTTAAGTATTTGCGGTAATAATATGTTCTCGCTCGGCCAATAAAAGTTAGAGTACAGCATTAATTTCATTTAGTCTGATTACGCAATCTATATTGCTTTCTACAAATTGATATACATTTTTATAATCTCTCCCACAAGCTTTCTGAATCATTATTTCGAATTTTGTAAAGTAAAGTAGTAATAAAAATTACTTCTTTATACAATTATTAAAAGTTACTATTCTCTTCACTTATTAGAAACTTTGTATGTGAATAATTGTATATTCTAATACTTCAAAAAATAAAATATCGTTACAAATATGATTAACAACTCATTCACTACTCTTCAAAATCCTTAGAGTTTGATTTACTTTTTCCGTCACTTAAGCAAAACAACAATCATGTTGTGAAGGTAATCTCGAACTTACGTATACATATCTTTTATACATTTTTAGTTTATTTTACATCGTTGGAGTAAGGCCTTGTAAATTCTCTTTGCGTGAAGAAATTTTAAATAGAACGTGAGTAAAATAGAGTACATTAAAATTTAAGAACGAAAAATTAAAAATAACTTTTGAAAAACTTAAAATTTTATAATCTTTAAAAATGCTGATGACGTGACAAACAGTATTCTGTCCTTAGAACTGTATGGAATGTCTTCATTTTATATAAACATTTACAACATTTAAGAAGTTTATTAAAACACTTCACGTCGAGTCCTCTTACTGATTTTACAAGACCTAAAGTTTCACCGTATCTAAGTATATTGAACACATATATACAATCGAATTATGCATGAAACGTATTAACCCTGTACAGTCAACATGAAGAACGCATTTTCATTGCTTTGGTCAGAAAGCAAACAGTACATAATAAATCTCACTAGTGTTGCGCCTTGAAAGACGCTTCTGAATGGAACGTTGAATCGGAAGATATCAAAAAGCATAAAGTCTTTTAATGAGACTAAGAATTCTAACCGATAACGATCAATAAAATTCTTAAATTAATGACGGCAGTCAAAAGGAAGTATTGTATTTATATTTGCAAACTTGATTAGTCTTATCAAAAGAAAAGGAATTGATTTTATAAAGCATTAACGCATGTAAGTAAATAACAATAAATCAAACTATTATTTAAAAAAAAAGAAAAAAAAATATCTTCCATTAATTTAAAATTTTCGTTTTATAAAAAACAACGAATTATTGAAAGGTAGAAGAGAAATTGTAGATGTGGACTGTAAATAAATTTATAGCATAAAATAATAAGGTATCATCGTTTTGGCAATTCAAGCCACGCATGCGAGGACTAAAGAACTCGATTGTTTCTTAAGCAACATAAGAAAGTTATCTTCGATTAAACATTCTGAATCAGAACAATAAAAAAAAAAATGATTTTCAGTCGATAGAGTTCTCGATCTCTTTCACTGGAGATAAGCGTTCAGTCTGCTGCTGCTCGTTCGTTTCCCTGGTATCTAAAGAATTCTCCTGACTCTCTTGAGGGCTATCACAACCCACGTGAGAATCTTCTTCATCGCGATCAGACTTATTGCCAGGAACTGTATTGAGCTGCTCCTCGAGTACTTTCGCTCCCTCTAACTCTGGTCTAAGTGGCGCTGATAAATGCGCTTCTTCCAATTTCACGTGTCCTGGCTTTTCATCATTGGACTGTCGGTCTGGCGAATCTGCGCAAGGGGAGGGAGGTAAGTCGTCATCGACGACCTCGATTTTGTACCCATAAGATCCGGGGAAGACGGAGTTAAAGAAATCACCGTCGTCGAAGCTGTTGCGACTGTCGTCGTCGGTTCCGTCGCCATCGATTCTGTTGTCCTGATCGCGGACGGAACTGGAAGGGCTTGTTGCGGAATTGGAGGACTCGGGGCGCTCGGGCTCTGCTGCTGTTGCTGGCTGAGGTGATTCAACGATGTGGGCTTCTGAACTTCCGGAAGATATGTTAAGCACCTAAAACATTCCAAATTTATCTATTTTATAGAATGCTGAAAAGATACTTTTAAAGCTTTTCAATAACAATGCGAAATTTGAAAACTACGTGAACACTCTACTCAATATTTCTTTGCGAAATTGATTTCGTTAAATTTTTAGAAAATTTTAGAACTAATATTAATAGTTAAGTAGCAATCCGATTGAAAAAATAAACTCTAACAATGATCTACTACCAATATTCGTATTAAAATAACATAATTAAAATGTTTATATATTAAGGTATTAAAATTACTTCGGGCTCTTGATTCTTAGTTTCATCGGCTCCAGAGGACTCGAGTTCGATACTCTCGTGTCCTTCCAAGGAGTTTTCGGAGACGTCGAGAGCGTCGATTGAACTTTCATTGAGGAACTGAGGTTTTTTATCGTCGTAGCAGATGACTTCGACGGTGACGTAGTTTTTGGAATTGGCATTTCCAAGCCTGGATTGTCTTGAGTCGAAATTATCACATCTACTTGGCCATTCAAGGACTGACACTTCTGGTTTCGCTTTGTTGGGATTTCTGTCCACTTTCCATCGTCTAAAAAGTACATAATTTTATTAAAATTACCGTTAAAATTAAATTATTTAATAGACAACTTTTGCCGTGGATTGATTTTCAATTAACATTGATGAAGACAGTTTTTTTAGTATTAAAATGTGCAATGTAAATTTAAAACTTTTTGTAACAATTTTTTTAAATTCTCAAATTGGAAACATTAATTTCCTGAATTCTTTTAATATATAAAAAAATCGTAAACATTTTTCAATAAATTTTGTTCATAAATAAAAAATTCCAAAATAAAAGAATTGAAACTGAATTTTTATAGAAATATTGTCACTAAATCAATATTTGCTTATATAAAATTGACAACTTCAAAGTAAATTATTCCGATATACCAACTCAGAATTTTTAAACTACATATTAATATGTATTATTCCACTGAATTTAATACTTATTTACATTTCATAGCGCGCATATATCTTGTTTTGCGTTCGATATTTTGTTTCCGTGTAAGCAAAAATTATGACAAAAGCTTGAATGCATTTTGAATCTTGATAATATGTATTGACATCAAGATGCATTAAAACACGTTAAAAAGTTAATACAGACATTTGCAGTTATTCAAAAAAAAAATTTTCTTCATAAAAGCTTTGCAGGCAAGTTTCTAAATTAATCACTTGCGAAACTTTCCAGTTAGTTCACATTATCGTTTCCATTACAGTTTGTTAAAAAATAAAGAGGCTCGTCATTAAAGATCGCGCACCTTTGTCCGGAGACCTTCTCGATAACGAGTAACGATTGGCCAGCCTTCTGGACGTTCTGAAGAAGCGACCTTGACTCGCCGTCGACGGCGGCGATGCTCGGCTGCGAGAGCTGACTGAGGAGGATTGAGGACTGCTGCTGTTGTTCAGCGGAATCGAGGCTGAATCTCGCGGCTGCTGGTGATCCCTAAAAAGTGGAATGGCACTTTAAAATCCGAAAGTTAAGTCTGCTCAATTTCACGAAAAAGTCTAAAATGCAAACTAGCTTACCAGGTAGCCGGAGGAAGAGGGGTGGTCGAGCGGCTTGTCGATGGGAGTGATGGTGACTCCGCCATCCTGGACGACGGGTAAGGTGGCGGCGGGTCTGGAGGTGATGGGTATGACGCAAGTGGAGGCTGGCAATCGCTTGATGGCGGCGGCGGTAAGCCTGGGTCGGGCTTCGGCTGCATCAACTTTATAAAGTCCACTAGGCGCTTTATGGACTTCTGCGTTTTCTCCTGTTTTGCGAAGAGCTCGCGGCGTGTATGACGTTGTAGCTGAGGAGATACCAGACAATATTAGCTTATTTGTTGCAGGAATTAGAAGTTTTGTTTCACGGAAAAATTGTATGTTTTTAGCCTTTACTTTTTTCCTACATATTATATGATTCTATGAAGCAATAACTTCTTTAATTTTACGAAATTGAAATTTTATTATAAAATGGAATGTGTCGTGCAAGTTATACATACAATTTTTGCAATTTTTTTTTTAAATACATCAGATTATAAAAAAAACAAATATTTTTTGTATTTATGTCAATAAAAATTTTGAAAGATATTATTGTTATGAGTATGCTAACAAATAATTTGAAACATACATTACAAAAATACTTTACTAATCTACTACTCTATTAAATTATTTTCCTGGTACACCATAAATTTTATTATTTTAAAATCATCACTGAAGTTTTTAATTTAATGAATAAAAATTCCGTTTTTATTATCAATGAAAATAAAGGTACCCTGGTAGAAATAAGATTCTTGTTTGGAGAATAAATTAAATTGCCCACAAGAGTAGAAGTTATGAAGAATTTTATAAGAGATTTTTACTATGAAAAGAATATTTTTCAAAAATGAATATATTTCTTAATAATCTTGTATACTTTAGAAAATTTGATTTAGATATGGATAATTTAATGGTTTTGTCTTTGAATTAAATGGTAAAGCCTTCTACTGCTAGCGGTGCTATATTCTAAAAAGGAGCATTGCAATTTGAAGAGTTAAAACTTTCATTTAAAAACAAATTGGAATTAAACATTTTTTCAAGTACTTCAAGATTATGTGAAGCCTACAAATTGTACTTTTCTAATTTTCTACTGCTTTTTTTTTCCCAAAATTTTTGAGACATTAAAGTTTACATAAAGTTTACTAGTGACATTAAAGACAAACAGGTTTAATAATATTTCGAATATTTTTTACTAGTCATTCAGCACTTTTCAGGCGATTAAAAATGGCGAGATTTCTACCAGGGTAAAATTTCATATAAATTATTAACAGATAAATAGGTAATGTAAAAAACGAATGAGTGTGTCTTTATTTTTGAACCTCAATTAGACGCAAGCTTTCGTGACTTAAATAAAATCAAAGCAAGTTTATTTCTATATTCCGGAAAGATATTGAATTCAGAATTGTAAATGTTTCGAAAAAGCTACTATTTAAGCTGAAGCGAATTAAAAAAAAGTTCAAAGTTAATATATTCTGTAGATCTTGTTGACAAAAATTCAATAAATTTTTACTTCATGCAAATCAACTTTGGTTTAGCACCAAAGCTTTCAGTACGTAATCAATGAAGTAACAATGTTCAATCACTTTTTTATTCTTGTTTTACATTGAACATTCAGATTGTGCATAAAAAATATATATCAAAATACATAATATAACAATTTCAATAAATCTAGATGTTTACGGGTCATTCTTGTGCTCTACCGTGTAAATTACTTATTTACTCTTACAGATAAAAATGACATTGCAAAAAGCACACTTCTCTAGCATAATTCAAGCACCATGTAATGTTAAAGATATAATATTCCCGATACTACCAAACCAAAATAAAAGATGAAAATCTTGCAGGTCTTTGCACGTAAATCAAATCAACTAAAATTCATGAACAACCTGTGCTAAAAAGGCAACGTATTTCATTTAAATATAAATGATATTTCTTTCTACATTTTTCTTTTTCAATTTTTTAAAATGAACAATTTTATTCAGAAATTTTCACGTGAGTAAAATAAAATGAAACGGTGCATCTAATTTTAATTTTATCTTGAAATAAGTAATTAAAAGTTCAGGCTTAAACTTTAATCAAAATATGAACGCAAACGATTATATAGGCACTACAAGCACACATAGTAAGGACATCGATAAAGTGAACGAATAGAACAGTACGTGTACTCAAAAGCAGCGAAAACATAACTCGATTTCGAGAGCCCATAGTCATTCCAAAATAAATAAAAGAACTTTCAAGTAAGGCAATACGATGATCGAAAGAAGTGACAATACAGAGCAAGATAAAGACGATAATTGCATCGATTGTGCGTCTGTTTCTACTGCAACGGAAACAAGTGTTGGCTTGGGCAGCTTCGTCGCATGACACGAACCTGCAAGGATTGGCTGATAAGCTGCGAGCGCTTTTCCAAGTCTGAGACCTGCAGTCTCAGGTCTGCGTTGCGCTCGCGCAGCTCATATCTCACTTTCTCTCTCTCCTCTGCAAGATATTTCGCGCTTATTACGTGGCTCTCTCTCGGCTCTTACTCCTGTCTTATCAACGTCGAGCGAAAAGTTCTGTTTACGAAAGCAACAATAAACCTTCAAAACTCTTATTCTCTTTCATTCGCTTAGTGGTTGGGGTTTGATAGTTATATGGTATTTGAACCTTCATTAGATTCGGCTACTCTGCTTATGCTCCTATCTAATCGAGCGCACTTGGCTTTTTTTTTATTTATACGTATTTATGATTTTATCGATTTTTAAAAATATTCTTTTTGATACACTACACGTAAAATTCGAGAAATATGAACAGGAATAAATCTGAAGTTTTCATTCGTAAGAATGTCTTTAGAAAAGGCAAAAGGTGCCCAGTGGAAAATACTTCTTGACAGATCGATATATATTTATGAAAAGTATTACAATAAATTAGCAAGTATATATTTTATCATTCATTGGCTGATATTCATTGGCCAAATAAATTTGCACTACCTAACATGCATTTTTTTTTTTTTTTTTGCATACATTCTTTTCTTTTTTTTCTTTTTTAATCACAGGATATTTTCTTTTCTTTAACTTTTTTTTTGTTTTTGTTTTTTTTCCTTCTTTGATCATACGATATTTTCTTTTCTGTTTTTCTTTTCTTTTTCTTTTTTTTCCTTGTTTAACACAGGATATTTTCTTTTGTTTTTTTTTTTATGTTTTTCTTTTCTTTTCTTTTTCTTTTTTTCTTTTTTTTAAAGTAATCTTCTTAACGAAGTTTTCGCATAGTGTATCAAAAATTACTACGATGACGCAAAAACGAATTTTACGCATCATTAGCATAGTCTAAGATTATTGAAAATACAAGGATGCCACAAGAGCCAGAAATCGAAAAGGACAGAACTTTCCATCGATCTGATCTTTACTATTCTTTTCATTCAGAATTTAACCCTTCAGTCAGAAAAGTTTCTGTAATCCTAAATAAGTATACAATTGAATAAACAGATAATTACCTGTTTCTTTCTCTATCTTGACGCTGTTCATTTCAAGCCTCAGGATTTCAAGGTCACTTGCCGTGAGGCCTTTACTCTTGAATCGAGTTGCACATTTTGGACAATAGAACCAGGATGGTGGTTGCGTTGTGTGGCAAGACACGTGGAACTTGGCTGCACAGTATTCGCATGTAGCCAATGTCCCTAAAAATATATCAGCGTTTTAGTTCACGCGTTAGTCAATGCACTTAAATGTTTTCTTTTATAATTTATTCGATTTAATCATTATTATGCGCTAATACATTAACTTGAGTGGACTCAAGTACGTGGGAAGGAAATTTGTAAATTAGGAAAACAGAAAATTTTTTTTCAAAGTTTTTATTAAAAGTATAAAAGAATTACAAAAATATTTATTATTTAAGTATAAAAGAATTACAAAAATATTTATGACTTTTTTTTGAGGATCGTCCTGGATACTGGTCCAAGATACTGGTCTCGGTCCTCTTCAACAGCCTTTTAACCTATTTATCCTATCCCTCCCCTTACCCATCCATTTCCGCATTTACCCAGGGCTATACCTGTGGAACGGGGAAAACCTATAGGTGGATTAGGAAAACCCGCTCCGGAGATGGCCGGTGTATTGGTATGTTATCGCCAGGTCCTAAGTAAACTGAAGTTAATTATTTATAAAAACATCTCGCAGATTGACATATTTTTACGTCATTACAAAAAAGTACTCTTTCATCAATTCCATTTTAAAGTTGGATTTACTGGCCACTTACTTACGCTTTCAATATACTTATATTTAAAAACTCCTAAAATGCACTTGTCTTTAAAAATACACATAACTCAAAATATACTTACAAAAGTTACACTCCCTGCAGTCAGAACAAATCCACTTTCACTTCTGAATCGATGAAAACTAGAGGAGAATTTCAGGTTACCCTGAAATTTCACCACTGGGAATGGACAACCAAACCCTTGAGTAATCTTCATCAAATGTTGGTAACTTACATATCGTGACTATTACATCGTTTCAGTGGATACCTATTCTCAGGTTTAGCGTTTATTTGACACTCCATTTAAACCAGAGATTCTCACATGATACAATATTCGGACGTTTAAAATAAAATGGTTTTGTTACTAACGTGCATGATCATTCATAAAAGGTTTACTTTCGGTTGTGCTTAGTTTTATGTGAAAACCTTGGATTAAACGAAATGATACATTTCGTCAAAAGTATCGCGTCTGGAAGACATTATAAAATATCAAGCATAATATATATATATATATATTTTATATTATATACAT
>UCOM01003739.1:0-16024 GCA_900474385.1 Ormyrus pomaceus
GTTTTAAGACTCTAAATACGTGTGACTTCTAGCGGTGTAGAAGGAGAAGTACATATGTAATGTACTCGAGCGAGGACTTCATATAATTACGATCGAACATCACTTACAGGTAAGTTCGTTTGATCGCCCAATAAATCTATTTTTCACTTTATCCAAAATCAATAAACTTGCAGTTGTGGTGGATGAATAAATGAAAATTTATGATTTATTATCATAAATTTTGCATCAGATTTTGCATGAAAACGTGTGCAAATTAATTATTAAAAGTTTGAAAACTCAATTTTTTTATTTTATCGCTTTAATTCAATAACCAATCACATGGAGTTTTAAAATGCTTCACTATGTAAGAACTGCGGCATCTTTAAGGTTACAGCAAAACAAATATTTAAAAATGGCTATTTTTCTTGGTCGAAAGGATCAAATGAACCAAATTTTAGCTCATCTAATCTCTTCTTTAAAAGATAATAATCTGATATCTCACGTGAGATCTCATGTATAAAGTTTCTAAAATTAAAAAAATATCTAAAACGCTTCAAAACATAGATTTTTGAACTTATTTGGGGGGGGGGGCACAACGTAATAGGCGACTCCTAATGTTGGGAAATTGACTTTTTATTATCTAAGAGATTTTAACAGCTCACGAATCGCAATATCATATTATTTTTCACCCGGGAAAGCGTTTTATAACTCATTGTAATTGGTTGTTGAATTAAGGCGGTAAACACGTTTTATATTTACCAATAGAGAAATTTAGTATGAGGTGTACGTTAAGGCTGAAAGTTCTACGATAGTGAATTATTAAAGATTCATGAAATTATAATAGAAAAATGCGTCGAAATTATTTAATGAATAGATTCCTACCCAAGCGAAAAATAGCACGTGATAAATTGCGTGAGAAATTACTTGACTTTATGAAACAAATCATCAAGTGATTTCTCATGTAATTTCTCACGTAAATGGACCCTACTGCAAAATCTGAGTTCTTAAATAATAAAAAAATTTGTTTCTTAAAATTAGGATTCGCCTATTAGGTTGTACCATACTCCATATTGCCAGAAACTGTCAACATCCGCTAAATAAAAATAATATTTTATATAATATTTCTTTAATATGTTACATATTACAATGAATATAGAGCTTATGACGGTTTCGCTGGTAAACCGCACAAGGAATTTTACGAGAGAAACTGTAGGAAAAGGGAAAACTGTAATAGGAAAAGATGGAAAATGCCGGGTAACTCAAGGAGACCGCATGAGCTGGCAACACATTTGTTGCACGAGTGACTACGCACTAATTAATGAGCAATAAAGATTATGTTTGAACACACTACTTACACTGTATTTATTTCACTGTAGATACCAAGACTCAAACTGCGCGCACCGCGAGCACACACACTTGCGACGCATAAAAACGAAATCGAGTTTAACACGCGGTTAACCGAACAAAAAATAAAGAATTGATATTCCGCGAGTCTCGCAGTACCACTTACAAAAGAAGGCGGTCTTGCTGCGTTCACCGAATACTCTCAAAATTCGCCACGTGGCTAATATTTCCCGGATCTCTAATGATCTAAAAATGTGCGACCACGCAACTACAGTAATCCATGGAGAGTGATGGCGAGGCGATCGCGAGCTCGCGAGCGCTCTTGCGCCTTCACCATCCACACCGGCGCACTTTGCCTCTCCATAGTTCGCGGTGCTGCGAGCTGAGGTGAGATTAGTGTATCACCGTGCGCGGCAGTTTGATGTGCCAGGCTGTAGTTGAGACTGCTGTAAGACTTCGCTGGAATCTTCGATGATGACAAGTGAGTTTCTCAGTATTGTTCTTTAACTGTGATTATTAAGCTAATAAGCTTGTTCTATTCTTCTGTTGCAGGTGCTGTAGCGGGTGCAGAGCTGTAGATTGCGCAGGAGCCAGTCGGACTGGCAACTTGAGTGCACAACGGTGAGTCTGCAAGACTTCCACCCAATGATGTTAACAGGTAAGAAACCCTCTGTAAGACTTCTTTCCTGTGTAGCTTTGTTTGTCAAATCTCTCTGCAGTTTTTCCATAACTGTAGTTTCCCAGCATACCATCCTAACCTTTTCTCCTTTTTTATCTTGTATTGCGAGAGGCACTCTCTTGCTATAACAGAGAAGTGCACTCTCTTTCTTCTTACCTTCAGGATAGTAATTGTCTTTGGCTTTTCAGGAGCTGTTCCCGCCTGTTCGAACCCCTTCAGCCCTTTGGAAGACTGCATTTTGACAAAAATTGGAACTGGGGAGACTATTTGACGAGGACTCTCTTCACCATTTTAGGCTGTACAGTGAGTAGGAAACTGGTGAGATCCATTCCATTTACCTTCTTCTGCATATTAATAACCTGTAGAGTAGAGCAGGTTGGTGCACAACGACTCTTAAGACAGCTGTTTCACCCTCGGTACTGAATGCAACTGTTAAATATGTGTTATTCTAGGTATGGCGAATCCATGTTGAAGCCAATAAGAGAAATGGCTTCTTGGTCAGCGAAGAGGACCCCCCCCTCCCTTAAGTTAGAGTGTAATTTTAAGTAGTCGGATGGGTGTGTGCTTGGAGTGTGTACGATCTGGGTCCTGGATGGGACTCTCCAGGATCCAGAGTACTTTTAATGAACCTAAGTGACAGTCAGATTGGCCCGGGCCAATTAGTAAAGCCATGTATCTTTAACAAAATTAATTTTACTTTTTTCTAAATAAAACATAAATAAATGAGCCTCCAGACAAAAAAATAAGGCCTATGAGATTAATTGGCATGCACCGGTCTTTATATTTAGTAGAAAGAAAACACTCTGTGAAGTTTCAGACAGATTGGTGTTCCGGAGGTGAGACACTCTCCTGGTCTACCAGTAAAATTTCATCATAAACATTTATTCAGCACACATTTTGATTTAAAATTCGAGGTCCAGAAAAAAGACAAATTTAAGGTCACTTTTTAAAAAACTGTTTCAAATATCATTCAGTAAATAAAGTTTTAATAACTAATCGATGTTAGATGTGAATTTCTCTTATCAGCACACATTTGGTATAAATAGTACTAAGTGAAATGTTTGATTTTCAAATAAGAAAATACTCCGAAAAACAAGTGCTATTTTGTATTTCCTTTACCCTAAGTTAATAATACAGTTAATCAGAAAATAACTGATGAATGTTCATTCAAATTAAATATTCTTGGTCTGGAATTGAAAGAGAATTGATATTACGCTTACAACTTGTGCAAGGATGTCTCCCTTCGATTCACCAGCATTATTATATGAAAAATAGTCGTCTTAATAAAATCTAAGTTACACTGTCAATGAGTCGTAAGCAGTTCAGGCAAAAAAGAAGCTGATGCGTTCACGCAAATTTTTACTTCCTAAAACAAGGTTATTCATACATTTCTGCGAAAATATTTATCTTTTTTTCTTTTTAAAACTCTACAGTAAATAATTGAGACTGCCGCTAATATCCAAAAGTGGGATGCAATATTAAATAAAGAAAAAGAAATTTAAGTATAAATAAAATACTTCATGGTATATCGTAGAGTATTTAAAATACATGGAAAGTGGAATTTTAAAGAAATGAAAGTAGAATTACTTTACCCTGAATAAAATTTGTCTGAACAGCTATTGCAATGAATCGTAATTGACCTTATTTTTATTTGAGAACACAGTATTGTGCGCTAAGCTTAGGTTCTATTAAAATGACCAATTTTCATAAAACCATTGGGCAGTACAATCGCTATAGTTATAACTGTAAGATAACTAAGTGACAGTGTCATACTTTTTTAGTCCAAAGTCTTATTCGCAATGCCTAGATTACTATTTTCAATTGCGTATTAAAACTATTGCTAAATTTTTACAATCTATTACTATTGTATATACTCAAAAAAAAAATTTTTTTTTTTAAATATAAGTGCATACTTGTGAATTAATTTACTTAAACATAATAAACCACATGAAATCGCTGCTTTCATTATGAATTAAATATTTTTGAAATACAAAATGAGTTTAAGTAGAATGAATTTTTTTTTCTTTCGTAAAAAAAGCTTTGATTTTTAAGCTGGCTAGACATCCATGGCGTCACCAACATAGCCTTCGTCAGGGCTTTCAGGATGGTCAAATATCTCAAGACTCTCTTGTTCCTCAGCCATTGGAATGATAGGACCTCTATTGCGTGAAAGGCCATTTTCTGAATCTGAATTGGTTATGGCATCTAATTGTGGCTTTACTTGTAAAAGAGATTGAGGTGATAACGATGTAGGTTCACTACGGTAAGCTGCTGGTGGCGAGGGTATAAAGGGTGTGGGTACTATAGTTGCATAACCAATTTCAATAACGGGATGAGTCGAGTATCCTTGCGCTCCGTGCGCTAAAAACTCAGCTTCACGCGAAAAACGTGCAGCCGGTAAAGCAGCTGAATTATTTAACACCAATTGCTGTTGACGATGACGAACACGCGGTAATGTTTCACAAGTACTATTATATGTAATTTTCGGCAACCCAAAGTTTAAGGGATAACCGTCTCTATCCAGGCAATTGGAATAAGGTTCAAGACAAGTCTGCTGACAAGTTACGCGCAAACCTGCCATAGTATAGTCACTCTCTGCATGTACCTCATTAATGAGATCCGGTTCGATGAAACGTCGCTGTGATATCTGCTGCTGAGATTGAAGATAGCCTATTTCGGCAAACTCGGAATATTCAGCACTAAGTTTAGAAGAGTTCCCTAAGCCACAGTTTGTTGCAAATGCATTAGATGAAAAATTACCACTCGCACTTGCTGTTTGGCTAGAGCTATTGTTAATAAATTCATTGCTATTTTTCTTAAGAATAGAAGGTGGCACTAGATTTTTGGCCGGAGGAGGCTGCTTAATATCGTTTTTAGAATGTGATCGTAAGCGTCGAGCGTACAGAAAAATACCAAGAAAAAGACAGCCAAGAGCTAACAGAGTGCCAAAGAGTGCTCCTGCAGCAATAGCAACCGCATAACTATTATTTGAATTTTCAGGTGGTGGTTCGATTGTGCTACTTTCACGATGTAGCACTTGCAATGTAAGATTACCTGAAGATCTACCAGCTATGTTTTCAGCTTGACAAATATATTTACCATCATCGCTCATCTGAACACTTACAATTTCTAGGTGAGAAATTATTTTATTATCGTTGATGTACTCGTTGTACCTGAAACAAAAAAATATAAAATATTATATATTTTAAAATGAATTTAACGTCTGAATTATTAACACTATTACTATTATTTTATATTTAATTACATTAACTTATACGAATAATACATATAAACAAGTTGTTAATAGTATATTTAATAATAAGGACGTAAAATGTATGACACAATTTTATTCATCGTGCGCTGCTAAATCCGCCACTAGTTGTAAAGTTGTAGGAGATAACATACAACTTTTTAACTATTAACGGTACAGTATTTTAACTAATGGCATTCGAAAGGTGAGATCAAATCCTATCGATTAAAAAAAAAGACATCTGAAAATCTTTATTTGTTCAAAAGTTATAGCTAAATAAATATTTGTAATAAAAGAAGCTAAAATTACGTCAATGAATTATGAATTTTTTGTATGCTACTTTAATTGTCATTTTTTGTTCAGTCATAACTTTTGAACAAATAAAGATTTTTTGATGTCTTTCGTTTTGATCGTTAGGATTTGATCTCACCTTTCAAATACTGGGAGTTGAAATACTCTATAATTAACAGAGGCTTCTTTTATATTTTAACATTAGAAAACATATCCCAAAGTTCGAACTAAATCCGTGACCCAAACAAGCGATACTCTCCTGACAAGATATAGAACTTTAAAAAGCAAAAAATTCTTAACATACTTAACTATCGTCTGATTACGTAAGTGATGATATATGTTATAAAGTTAACTTTTAAAAACTGAAAAAAAATTAAGAAGTCAAAATTTGATATTGTAAATAAAAATATGATTCACCAAAGAAAAAAAATTTCAAAGTAATGAATTTTTTTCATTTTTTAATTTATTTCGACCTACACGAGCTCATTTTACTCCTTAAACAATTATCTAAAGATTCACCATGAAAAAAGTTTGAAATAATTAATTTGCAAGGAATGAAAGTCAATTGTTTATGTCCAAATACACAAGAATTTATAAACAATTGGAATTTGCTTTTTGAAAAATATTATTTTAAACTTTTTTCATAGGGATTCTCTAGATAATTGTTTAACGAGTAAAATGAGCCCCTTTACGTCGAAATAAATTAAAAAATTAAAAAAATTCGTTACTTTGAAAATCTTTTTCTTCGGTGAATCATATCTTTATTTACAATATCAAATTTTGACTTCATAATTTTTTTTTCAGTTTATAAAAGTTAATTTTATAACATATATCATCACTTAAGTAATCAGATGATAGTTAAGTATGCTAAGAATTTATTTTTAAAGTTCTCTATCTTGGTTGACAACTACTTTAACCCTTTTCCCCCCAAATGGCACAAATTTTGTCAAACTTTCAACCTCTTAACTTTTAATAAAAACGTCATATAAAAAATTAGGCAAATGACATTTCTTATAGATTAAGATCTCCTCTTTCGAATGCCGTTGACAAATTTTACATAAAACGAAAACCGGAAAAGTTACAAGTCGTTTTTCCGAAAAATTCACATCTTTTTCGAGGAATTTTTTTTTAATGTTTCTTTTAAGTTGGAAAAAATGTTGATACGCCATCGCAATCACTATGAACGGTGGCATAGATATCTACTCTTTCAAAGCCCGTTGGATTTTTTACAACATTCAAAATAACGGATACAAAATGGCATTAGAAACGGAAAATTATTTGTTTTAACTTAACAAATTTTTTCTCAAAAACTATCAAGGTTTTTACGATTCCCTCAAAAACTATTAAATTTGCTATAAAGTTTATTATAACAGAAACGTTATAAAATCAAGTGAAGAATACCCTCAAATTTTTTCAGAATTTTCAAAAATAATTTTTTATTTTTTTCAAATGCACAATATCAAAATTTTCAAAAATGTTTTTAAAATATTCTAAAAAAATATTAGGGTATTTTCCAACTAATTTTAAGACATTTTTGTTCTTAGAAGTTGTTTTAGTTGAAACAAAAAATTTTCCGTTTCGAACGCCATTTTGTATCCATCATTTTGAATTTCGTAAAAAATCCAACAGGGTTTGAAAGAGTAGATATCTATGCCACCGTTCATAGCAATTGCGATGGGGTATCAACATTTTTTCAAACTTACAATAAATATTAACAAGAAAAATGCCTCGAAAAATCTGTGAATTTTTCGGAAAAACGACTTGACTTTCCCAGCTTATATGACTTTTTCATTAAAAGTTAAGAGGTTGAAAGTATGAAAAAAAAATTATGTCATTTGGGAGGAAAAAGGTTAAGTCAGTGCGTGCAGACACGCATTCTCGCATCTTCTGCTTCATGCTTCAATTATTTATTATTTCTTCAATAATTATTATTTCTCTTGTTTTTTTCTCCTAGAATCGAATTTTGAAGTCAAACCTTCTATAAAATGTGGTTTTTCGACTCAAATCGTGAAAAAACGTAATTTTACATTTAAAATCGTTAATAACAAAAAATTGACCTGGAATTGGGCCTGGTACCCTCGAAATTTCGATTTAGTGACCCAAAAAAACATAATGTAAGCTCAACGTTCACCTCATATAACAACATAATAATTAATCCAATTTTTAGTTTCCGTTTATGTGGTGGTAATCCATTAAGAGTTAAGGAATTTAAAAATTCAAATGGTATTATTTTTGATAAATTTTCATCATTTTCTTTTTCTAAGCTATTGTTACGTGGGTGCGCGGATTGATTGAGGATTTTGGTAAGACTCGACAAAAGAGGCATTACTCCTCCAGGAATCGAACCCGGGACCTTCCGTTTTCGCGACGGATGCTCTTCCCACTGAGCTACCGATGCCTATGTTAATCTCTTCTTCGAGTCGTCTTCATATGTCTACGGATGCGCTTATCATCTTTCGCGCGCGTTATCCGTGACACTATTAATACTTAAATATTCTCTTGATAAACTAACATCTACATTTCTTGGTCCTAAAATTACATCAAAGGGCGCGGTCGCGCCCTGCTGGCAAGTAGGAGTCGTAAGTGCAGACGACGCCTGCGGCGCACAGTGGGAAATATGGGAAAAAATTCGAGCCACGCGCAATGATGACAATTTTTTTAATCTTCTCTAAAAATGATATATTTTGTGTGGCTGGTGAGAGAATTTTTATAACGACCCATATTTGGGTTTTTGGGAATATCTAGTTGATGATTCCTGTAAACGTGTTCCGTCGATAACGTAGTGTTTTTTGTAATGTTAAGTTGACGCGCGTTTTCCAGCTCCCTTATTGGGCGACTGCCTAATTTTGATTGGTCACCGCAGCGGCGCTCGGGCCCGCGAGGTGAGGAGCGCGCAGGTCAGTCGCGAATGATTAGTTACTCCGAGCAGTTCAAACAAGCAACAGCTTGATACGATAAAAATTACAATTAAAAAAAGTAGTCGATCTCACGACTCGAGTGAAATCTTTCACAAAGGCGATCCGGGAAACCGATCCGTAGGAGCCGAGCTAGCCTCCTCCTGAATAATATCGCGCGATCGTGTCTGCAGCCGATCCGCCGAGTCAAACTCGAAATTAACATTGTTTTTCGTTGCGTTCATTGTTTTAAAATTAAGTGATCTTGTAGATTATAAATTCGAGAGGTTTTTATGTCTTCCAAGGCTTTTCCTCTCTGAGCCAATAAACCTTTCATCAATTGGCTCAATTAAGTGTTTTATTTAACCCTTTAAATTTGCAAAAAGAAAAACGGGAACTTTCCATGTTGGAAAGTTTTTTCGAGGAAACATAATTTGGTGCCTCCTGTGAGGTCTGAATGTCGTGGAGCATATCATTCATACGCAAATCGCTGTGAAAGGAATCAGCACGTGTGCTACAGTTCGGGTAGAACGGGCACCTTTGAGTAGGAGTCATCAGAAGAAGACCATCGCTTCCACAACAGGATACCTCACACCCAGCTGCAGTTCAATCATCAGGATTTTATTGAGAGATAAGTTGTTAATATTAATTACAAGTACAGTTGCCGCTTTATTAGCACGTCCTTTGTTTTCCGCGAAACCAATGTAACTTGAGCCCGCGAGTTCAAGCGTGTTCATACGTTGTTTACAAGTCGTCCTCAAACGACGCGCGACTACACTCCGCGCGTTAGGTAAACAATTCTCAAAATTATCGTTGCTCGACTTTGTATTAACCATGGCAGGAGCTGAACGGATCGCGTTTATTTCGCAAAAACGTATGACTCTCAAGTCACAGCTAACTAACACGCTTAACGCGCTTGCTCAAAATAAAATTAATAAATCAAACGCTGATTTACGTTTGATTCGGCTGACAGAATTATTCCACAATTACGAAGAGTTACACGACGAATTAGCGTTGTTAGATTCCGAAAACGAGCGACTCAATGATTTGACTGAGATTCAAGATAAGTTTTATGAAATCGCGGCTCGCATTAAGTCTATGCCGGGACCAAGCCAGCAGTCATCAGATGAAACTATTTCTACTCGGCCTATGGGCAATTCGACGTTTTTAGAAAAACAAAGACAATTAAAACTCCCGATTGCAGAACTGTCTAAATTTAACGGCGACATCGAAAGATGGTTATCTTTTAAAAATACCTTTAAGACAATGATCGAGTCTCGGACCGACATTGATAATTTAGTAAAATTTTTATATTTAAGAAGCGCGTTAGAAGGAGAAGCTCTAAATAAATTAGCGATTTATGATGTGAGCGCCGAAAATTATAAGAACGGTTGGAAGTTATTAATTGATTCTTATGAGAAAAAACGTATTCTCGCATCAAAACACATCGACGCGATACTCGATATTACCCCACTGACAAAGGCAACATCAAGCGGATTGTCAAAACTCATTAGTGATGTTAGGCAACATTTAAACATGTTACAATCGTTAGAAATAATTCCCAACGCAACGATGATTATTCGGATTTTAGAGAGAGCTTTGCCTATCGATATTCGGCAGAAATGGGAAGAGTCACTGGGCTTGGATACTCTCCCCGATTTACCTCAATTTTACAAATTTATTAATGAAACGGCTTTTAGACTCTGTTCTCTTGAACAAGATAGTAAAACCGGTAAGATCGACGCAGACAAAAGGCGGCGTAGTGAGCATGAGAACAAGGCAACGAAAATTCGAAGAAACGAGTCGGGCCTACGTTCTTTCGTTTCGAGCGCTACAAACGCGTGTGTCAAATGTCGCGAAAATCACCCGTTGTACAAGTGCCAAGCATTCGGACAATTGGCCGTAAATCAACGATGGGATCTAATTAAAGTAAATAAACTTTGCCGAAACTGTCTTCGCGCGCACGAGGGGGCGTGTAGTAGTTCGCGTTGCAAGCGATGTAACAAATTCCACCATACTCTTTTGCATTCAGGTGACACGAAACCGAATCCACCGAAATTTACCAGGAATAAAAATAAATCTAAAGGAGAGCAAGAAGATTCGAAAACTCAGCCATGACTATCTAACTTCTCGTTGAATACCGCGATAGGCGCGCTCAAATCGCAGCTGATGATGAGTGCCGTCGTTCGCGTCAGAAACGCAGAGGGCAATTTTATCGAAACGCGTGCTTTGCTCGACACGTGCGCAACCGCTCATTTCATCACGGACAAACTTGCGCGATTCTTAAGACTTCCGATGCGCCCGTGCTCAATTCCTATCGCTGCAATCAACGAGATGTCTACCTCATCAAAAAATATAGTTGAAGTTGAATTTCGTTCACTTCACAGTGATTTTCGAAAGACGTTGAAGTTTTTAACAGTCGCGAAGATCGCGAACTTAGTACCAGATGAAGTATTTCCGCGCGAGTCAATTAAAATTCCATCTAATTTACGACTCGCCGATCCGCAGTTTCACCTGCCGCGGCCGGTTGATCTTTTGATTGGCTCTGGTGCCACTTTATCCTTGTTATCAATCGGGCAAATCAATTTATCACACGGCAACAGTTATTTGCTTTTGCAAAAGACTCAACTCGGCTGGGTAATTGCGGAAGGAATAGGCAAAGACGGGAAGGGACGAAGCGTATCGTGCAATTTATCAGAATTGACTACGCAAATGGAAAAATTTTGGACAATCGAAGAAGTCAACGTAAGCTCGTCTAAGTGCGCAGACGAAGAACTGTGCGATTCCCATTATCTAAAAAACATAACGCGCAACGCGAGTGGTCGATACGTAGTTCGTTTACCTTTCCGGACCGATAATTTAAACTTAGGCGATTCGCGAGCACAAGCGCTGCGTCGTTTCTATTCACTGCAAAGGCGATTAAAATCGGATTCTAACCTCAACGCTGAATATCACAAAGTAATGCAGGAATACATATCACTCGGGCACCTGTCTTTAATCGACGATGCGTCAATTGATGGCTATTAAATGCCTCATCACCCGGTGGTAAAGGCCACTAGTAATACTACGAAGGTTCGCGTAGTTTTCGACGCATCGGCGAAAACGGATACAGGCATTTCGCTAAACGACTCTCTTTTAGTAGGACCGACCATTCAAGTGAAATTGTTTGAACACCTTTTAAGATTTCGTACACACGTATACGTGCTCACCGCGGACATCGAAAAGATGTATCGTCAAATCCTTATACATCCGGCCGATCGCAAATTTCAACGAATATTTTGGTATCACGATAACAACATACGTACTTATGAACTTAACACCGTGACTTTCGGTGTCGCGTCCGCGCCTTATTTAGCGATCCGTACTGTGCAGCAGCTCGCAGATGATGAAAGTTCGGAATTCCCTCGCGCTTCAAAAATTCTAAAAAATGATTTATATGTTGACGATCTGTTAACAGGCGCTGCGACACTCGAGGAAATTTTGCAAATTCGCGATGAAGTCATACAGCTATTAAGGCGCGGTGGATTTAACATACGCCAGTGGGCGTCTAACCATAAACCTGCTCTCGATCACATAGACGAGAAAATTTTTAATTCAGACTGTGCAGTCCAACCAAACACCGTGTTGAAACCCTTGGGAGTTGTCTGGGATTCAAATCGCGATCAATTAACGTACACAGTTAAAGAGATAAATTTATCGGTAAAAATAACAAAACGTAATATATTATCAGAAATCGCACGGATTTTCGATCCCCTAGGCTTATTGGAGCCGGTGATTCTCTATGCTAAGCTTATAATGCAGGAATGTCGGAAGGCCAACATCGATTGGGACGAATCAGTGCCACAGAAATTAAACTCAACGTGGATCACGTTTGCAAATCAGCTTGCCTGCATACATGATTTAACAATCGATCGACGATTGTTACTCGAAAATCCAATTCGCATAGAAGTCCATGGATTTTGCGATGCCAGTCAGGTCGGCTACGGAGCGTGTATCTACATTTGTTGTAGTGATTCAAGGGATCTAACTAGCATACGTCTCGCCTGCGCTAAATCGCGGATTGCACCGTTAAAAAAATCAACCATTCCTCGACTTGAACTCTGCGGAGCCTTAACTCTTGCGCGCCTTTATAAGGAAGCATATCCAACGTTCAATTTTCAAATCGATCGAACTATTTTTTGGTCGGATTCGATAATCTTCCTTCACTGGCTTAGAAAAGAGCCGCGAACTTTAAAAATTTTTTAGGCTAATCGTGTAGCCGAGATTCAGACAATCGGAAAGTCAGCAATTTGGCGACACGTTAAGTCGAAAGACAATCCCGCCGACGCACTGTCGCGCGGACAGCTCCCCGCAGATTTTTTACAAAACCGCATGTGGTTCGAGGGACCTTCGTGGCTTATGCAGCCTGAAGTTAATTGGCCGATTACTATTCTACGCGATATTTCAGATTTACCCGGATTGAAAAAAACGACGTGTTTATCGTTAAATCTTTCTAAATGCGAAATTTTCGAACGGTTTTCCTCTTATTGGACATTGGTAAATACCATCGCATTTATTTTACGTATACGACCGTCCAATAAATATAACGATAAAGATGTAGGTGTCCAAGAACGAATCGAGGCTGAAAGGAAAATCTTGCGATTAATTCAAAGAGAAGCTTTTTCTGACGAAATTAAACGCCTTTCGAAAACAAATGAGGAACGAAACAACGCTATGCCCAAAGGTAAAGGTACTCGACTCGCCGCGCTTAATCCGTTTGTAGACGGACACGAACTTCTCCGTGTCGGCGGACGATTGAAAAATTCAAAACTCTCTTATGATGAGAAACATCCAATTTTGCTTCCTTCGCGTCACCACGTTACCGACTTAATCATTCGGGATGTGCATCGCGACAACTATCATGCAGGCGTTCAAGCAACCTTATATACGCTAAGACATCGATTTTGGCTATTAGATGGCAAAAATCAAGTACGAAAGGTTATTAAGCGATGCGTAAAATGTATTCGCCATCGACCTGTCGCGATACAGGCTCAAATGGGAAATTTACCTAGCTCACGCGTTGGAGAGGCCGCCGCGTTCTCTCATACAGGTGTAGATTTCTTTGGGCCACTCTTTATAAAGGAGAAAAAACTCCGCAATCGCAACCGGGTCAAAGCGTACGGGTGCGTTTTTATCTGCATGGCAACAAAGGCGGTACATCTTGAAATTGTGAGTGACTTGACCGCGGACGGTTTTCTAGGTGCATTCCGACGATTTATAAGTCGTCGAGCGATACCCACAAATGTGTACTCAGATAACGGGACTAATTTCGTTGGTGCGAATAACCAACTTCGCGATCTCTACGCACTTTTAAATTCGGAAAATTTCAAAAAGGAAGTAAATAGTTTTGCTGTACACATAAATATAACGTGGCACTTTAATCCGCCCCTTTCTCCACACTTCGGCGGGATTTGGGAAGCGGCTGTTAAGTCATTCAAACATCACTTCAAACGTGTCGTAGGAGGGCAATTGCTTACTTTCGAACAGCTTAACACTCTAGCAATCGAGATAGAAGCGATATTAAATTCTCGTCCGATTTGCGCGATTTCATCAGATCCGAATGATCCTTTAGCGTTATCACCTGCACATTTATTAGTTGGTCGCCCTTTAACTATGCTGCCGGAAAATAATTTTCTTAATGTTCCAGATAATCGTCTGTCAGTTTGGAACTACATTACAAAGGCTCGCCAAGATTTCTGGAAAAGATGGCATCTTGAGTATTTAACTGAACTCCAGAAACGTCAAAAGTGGTTTTCCTCTACTGACCAGATTCAGCTCGACTCAGTCGTGATAATCATCGAGAAAAATCAACCGTGTGCGCAATGGCAGCTGGGTGTAGTCATTGAGGTGTATCCTGGAAGCGATGGAATCACACGAGTAGCTACCGTCAAAACGGCGAACGGAACTTTCAAGAGAAATGTTACTCAATTATGTCCATTATTAGATAATTAAGTCTTAATTTAATTTAATGTTAGTTTAAGTTCTGTTGTTAATTTATTAGTCGTGTATTCTTAATTCTTAATCTTATGTAATATACAACATTTGCTCGCTCCTCTTGCAACGGGGGGAGGATGTTCCGTCGAGAACGTAGTATTTTTTGTAACGTTAAGTTGGCACACATTTTCCAGCTCCCTTATTGGGCGACTGCCTAATTTGATTGGTCACCGCAGCGGCGCTCGGGCCCGCGAGTTGAGGAGCGCGCACTTCAGTCACAAATTGTTAGTTACTCCGAGCAGTTCAAACAAGCAACAGCTTGATACGATAAAAATTACAATTGAAAAAAGCAGTCGATCTCACGACTCGAGTGAAATCTTTCACGAAGGCGATCCGGGAAACCGATCCGTAGGAGCCGAGCTAGTCTCCTCCTGAATCATATCGCGCGATCGTGTCTGCAGCCGATCCGCCGAGTCAAACTCGAAATTAACATTGTTTTTCGTTGCGTTCCTTGTTTAAAATTAAGTGATTTTGTAAATTATAGATTCGAGAGGTTTTTATGCCTTCCAAGGCTTTTCCTCTCTGAGCCAATAAACTTTCATCAATTGGCTCAATTAAGTGTTTTATTTAATCCCTTAAAATTTGAAGAAAAAAAACGGGAACTTTCCATGTTGGAAAGTTTTTCGAGGAAACAGCTGCTATATACATTTCACCTCTTGCACTTCCAGTCCCTTTACTTAAACAGTACAATTATTATGGTTAGAGTTGAGGATATAGTATTAAGGGGTAGTCTCGTAACTGACACTTTTTTTAAAACTGCTATTATTTTTTTTTTTTTACAAAGAAAATAAAATGCAATAATTTCAATTATTGTATGTTATTATTATATGTAAAACTGTACAAAAAATTATTGTATGTTATTGTTATATGTAAAACTGTACAAAAAATTTTTTTTCTTTTATTTTACAATATTTTCTTATTGTTTTTTACGGCCAAAGTGAGCATTTAACAAAAAGGTATGTGGCTAGCCCGGGTGATTGCAGCACCGATTTTTTATTTTTAGTGAAAAATGACAAAATGGCGGGCTTCTAAAAGAAAGTCACATTTTTTGCTTCCTCCTAGAGGAAGCTTTGTGATGATTTTGGGAGTTATTCTAAAAACCTGTTATAATTGCATTTTAAAGTGTCCGGAACAAGAATAAATGATTTTTGAAAAATGTCTGTATGGATGTGTGTGTGTCTGTGTGTGTGCGAGTGAGTGTGTGTGTGTGTGTGTGTATGTATACGCATGGATCTCAGCTTCTACTGAACGGATTTGCATCTTTCACGACTCCTTTTTTTTTGTGACGGTAGCCAAAAAAAATCTTTTTTTGTCTAGCTTATTTGTTTTCGTTTTATCGCAAATTTTCGATTTATGAAACATTAATTTTACTTTTTTTTAATGATAGGATTGAGATATTTGAATCTAACAAAGACCATTTTAAAGAGCATAAACATACCTATAATTTCAGAGAAAAAAAGTTACTCTAGTTCTTATGGTTCTTTTGTTTTTAACAAAAACGTGTTTTTTTTAAAAAAGCTTATAATTCTTAAATTAAATTATCAACTGCTCTGA